>JBBPJW010000451.1:0-29792 GCA_038088935.1 Pulveroboletus aff. viridisquamosus
AGAATGTGTGTGCAGACCATCCGATTTGATTCCTGATGCATCGATGGCTTTGAGAGCTGCTTGAATGGGTTCTTTGTCCTGAGAAGCCTGAATCTTGCTCGGCTGGCAGTTGTATTGTTGGGTACCATGGTACAATGGTAAGGGCTGGATGCACTCTTTCAATATGGCAGACCATGCAAACATTAGGCTATATATATAGGAGATATTGGTTGATTCAGGGCATGAAATAACACGACGCGACGTGTTATAATGCATCATGTCATGGTCATGTTACGTCGCGTCATATTGATCAATTGGTTACTCTTAACATGAGATAAAAATCCAAAAAAAAGAATCCATTTAGACTGGCAAAGGCATTATCAAACAAGGGTATTGTTGTGGGCTGTCTTTATGCATGGTAGGAGGAGTGTTGAGCCATTGATCACAGACTTTGGATTGCCTTTGAAAACCCATCTGAGGTGCTCCGAACTTGCATCCCAGAGAAACTGTGGTGTTCAAAGCTGATTCATGAGCAAGGGTTTAAGAAAATCGCTTAGACGACACAAAAATAGGCTTGCTGCTCGAAAGATCACTCCATCGCATAATAACTACCAGTTCAAATCACACTGTTTTTTTAGAGCATCTACAGGCTATATACTCACATTCTACACCAAGATAGATAAGGAATAGTGAGGATGTGGTGTGTATTTATGGTACGGGTCACCCCCTTACCACAGTACTTGTCACGTGACTGACGCGTTGTTCGTGATGTGCGCTAAGTTGTTGGTCTATCTATACCAGCGTGATAGGACCAGTGATGCTCGCAGTCGTCACACACAATGGAATCAGTCTCATCAACCCAGCCAGCTTCAAGGATCCTCCGAACTCGTTCCCTATTTCCAGTTCTTTGGAATGCTCCACCAGTGCTTGGTCTCCCGACCACTCTCAACTCTATCTGGCCAATTCCTCGTCCATCAAAAGATATACGCCATCCGAATGCCTCCTAGAAGAGCTCTATCACGGGTCCGATACCGTAACATGCATCGCCATGAAGGATAAGGACACCATGCTCTTTGCAACCACTAACAAAGTGTGGTCTCTAGACTGTACTGGCTCAAAGGTCCTATCCTCTGTGGAACTTCACAAGAGCTCTTTGACAAGGATCTCAGTTTCCAGCGATGGAAAATTGCTGGCATCCGTATCGGCTGCCGCGGTCTCCATACATAACTTGTCACTTTCGTCGCATACGCAATTGAAGGGGCTTCCCGACAGGAAGTCCGTCACTTGTTGCTTATTCCACCCACATTCTGGGAGGCTTTTATTAGGTGTTGGATGGGATATCATTGTCTACGATCCGATGAGACCTTCTAGCCCACTCAAGACTGTCCACATTCCCGGGAATGGGGGTGTCGTTGGCATATCATCTAGTCCATTCAGTAAAACCCTTGTTGCTTCTTGCACGTCCAACGGTGACGTAGTACTTATCGATTTGGACAAAGATCACGGGTACGTGATCTCTTGAAATCAGTGACTCTGTCATAATTTAATTTCTCTTTGTAGGATACTGAAAACCATCAGTGTGAAAGCTCCCCTTGCTTGTTGTGCTTTCACTGCGGAGGGCGCGGCCATATATCTGGGTACTGGGACTGGCAAACTCCTAATCCTCGACTTGAGGTCACTAGATAAAGTACCAAAGTCGTTCACCATTGGCGACGGCAGTGCTCCCATCAAGACAATTCATGTCCAGGTAAGCATTTCGTATGGTATGGACCACAGTCAGTCATCCATGTTGATAGGGCAAGCCCAAGTCTCACCTTCCTGACACTGCTCGCATGGTGGCCAGGTCAACTTCTGCGACAGCTGTGAAATCATCTCCACAACATTCTGCCTCTTTGGTTCGAACGGCATCCTCAAGTTCCCCTATCGCTCGTCCTGAAGTTAGGTCCCCAGTGCGTGTTACTGTTGCATCGAGGATTCGCGTGAAAGGTGGAGTTACACCCAAGAAGAAATTCATTCCTCCTGAGCGAAGCCCGCTTTCCGAGGCTCAAAGCTTGAGGCTGGACGCGCAGCTAGTAGCTTCACGCCCTCGTATGCAGCCTACCTCTTCATTGGTCTACATAGCACCTAATTTTGGTCCTGGCAGCACTATCCCATCGCATAAAACCATTGAGAGTTCAGGGAAGTAAGGGACAAGAGGGAAACTATGAGGCACAGGCTCGGTCACCCTCAGCTACATCCCGTGGGTCTACCGAACCAGTAAAGGCGAGACGACGCGCCAAACCTAGCTCGCCCCACAAGACAAGCCACGATTTCAGATTCCTGGGGCTCGGACCTGCGCCAGAGTCTATTTCTGGACATCTGGTGGCGATGCGAGTCCAATCGGGTTCCCCATTGAACGACAGTTCAAAAGACGAAGACGGTCGGACGAAAATCATGACATATCGAACTACTTCCGAGTCTGCTGAGAGTGTATCTACTGGACGAAAAACTAAGTCCATTTTGACTAATTCGGCTCAAAGCAGGACCTCGTCCTCAGAAACCGTGGACAGAATCGTGCGTACACAACAAAAGCAAGAACAACGGTCAGCCACGCTGGATAATAATAACTATCCTCTCGACTTTTCTGATCCCGAGCTACCACGCGGACCTGTGACGCCCATCTCATTAGGGAAGAATGGAACAAAGGCTCAACTGGCGAATTTTACCAGTAGCGGTATCCGTACAGTTAGGCTTACTGGTCTCGAGGTTGCGAAGTGGGCCAAAGACAAGAGCCAAGGAAGGGAAGAGGAAGAAAAGATGATTGAAGTGAGGAAAACAAGGTCTGTACACGAACCAGACAACAGGGAACCATCTAAAAGGAACGATGAGTCGGAAGATGAAGGCGATCACAAAATCTCCATGGACGAGCGGCAGGAAGAGGTGCGAGAAGAGCTTTCTCTGCAGGTGTCACCACGTCGCCCGACTGCTCCACCAACCTGGCTCCAATCACCGCATCGTCCGTCAGCTGTAAATCTGAACACGAACGCAGCTGCTCAGGATTTCCTGCGGAATATTGTTCACGAGGTCATGTACGATTTCCAGCGCGAGACTAAGGCAGAGATGACGGGTTTACATTTGGATCTTGTACGAATGGGAAGAGGGTGGAAGCAGGAGCTCAGAGAAATAATGGGAGAATGGAATGGGGAAATCCAGGAGCTGAAGGCAGAGAACAGACGGCTGAGGGAGGAAAATGAGAGACTACGAAGACGCTATTGATCTGATCAGTTGTGTAAGTGCTGTAGCCACGTGATCATATTGCACAACATGTTCGCGGAGGTCCCAGTCGCCTCTACGATGGATTACACTTTGGACCCTTCATCCGCAGTGTCGGCCAACGCGCTCGTGTTCTCAGGTGGGGAAGTCTGGAGTGAGGACGATTCAGATGCACAGGCAGTTCTGCAGATACTCGCGCAGTCGGTGCCAGGGTCATCGACTGCCAAACCAAACGAGACCAGTCGATCAAGCGAAGAGCAGAATGTCAGCGCATACGTACACGTTTTTGAAGGTGCTCCTTAATGCTTTCGTGATTCCATGGGTTGGCTCATATAACTTCAGACATGGTCAGTACCGTGATCAAGGAGGAAACACATCTGCTCAACGACGAAGAATTCGCGCTCCTGACTGTCTTTGCTCATCTCTCCTGTACGCAAGTACATCCTCTATTTTGAGTAATACTTACTTGAGAAAGATAATGCGCGTTTCCTCATGGTGAAGTTGCTGCTGAGAAAGCAGGAAGCTTGGCATCGCCTGGATACTTTGAAGTATGAAGACGAACTTGGTTCCGTCTCAGCCATAATAGAAGCAATTGACGAGCTGTGCCAAGTGGGTTGTGGATCAGCAACTAGAGTCAGGAAGGAAGAGCCAGAAGATGAATGGATCGCCGACTCTGCGATGGGCAAGAATGTCGTGAATCTCCAGCACGAACAAGACAAACTAACGTCAGTTGATAAGCGAACTCTAGTGCTCTCGTTACAAAACCGGCCTCTCATCTTGGCGAGGAACGAACGAGAAATGGATCTGAAGAGCCTACTTGAATGTTTGAGACTGGATGAACTCAAGGCTGTCGCTAAACAGTTGAAACTTAGAACAACTCAGAAGGTGAATTTTCTCCTTATCATGCGATTTCCAACTGACTGTACCCTTTGCAGAGAGACGATCTTATCAAAGATCTCCTTGCTGTTTCGTCATCACAGTCAACATTAACGAATTTTATCCGCAGGGATGGAATCACACCATCCAAGGGTCGCGGTCATCACCAAACCAGATTTCCATTGAGCAAGCTGAGGCCTCAGCAAGATAGAATCAGGGACATGGTCCTCAATCACATAGGTATGGGCGCCGGAGTTAGAGTGCTCGTAACCTCATTTTGTTCCACAGTTAAATGTGTCCGAGTTGACGAAGAGTTTTTCGGTGTGATACATCGTGTAAACCTCGTGTACTTCCGAATGTAAGCCGTTAACATTCAGTTCGTGTGACGACTTTCATTTGTTCCTTCCAGAACTCAATATACTCCTGGCATCCTCGTCGCGGCGCTTCTAACTCGCTTCAGGAAACGAGCCTACCCAGGGTACAAGTATGAACGCACCAAGAATATTTGGCCCACTCGCCAAGACCTACTTGACTATGAGGAAATGCTCATTCTCGAAGGACAGGTGGACACGTTGCTTGCTGGGAATGTACCCTTTTGGGGTGGCAGAACGGCTGGAAGTAGAACTCCTGTTTCTAGGTTTTTGCCAACTACCACCACTAAAAAAGAAAGTGCAGATAACTGCAGAGAAGCGGAAGTCTTCGAAGGTGAATATACGATACCTGATATCAAACCTGATGGTCTTCGCATGCGGGCAGCGCGCATGGTAAAAGATATCTTTGAACGAGTGTATCCCAGCTGGCAAGATCTGGTGAAGACCAGCGGTGAAGAGGATGGCCGACCAACTGGATTAGGGCGGTTTCATTACGGTTTGGCTAATTAGCGGCCTCTATCTCTTCACAACTGAATGCTTTTTATAGGGCATGTTCTCACCCGAATCATTTGCAAGGGTAGTGCTGCACTCGGTATCCTTGGGGACCACGGACGAGAACTGGATGTTTTGGAAGCCCTTCTAGCTCAGAACAAGTGGCGAAGAGGAGAACGTGGGAGGTGGCATGAACGGCGAGCACTAATTCTTTCGACCCACTTTCCAAAGGGCGAGGAAACTATGGAACGGGCGTTGGATGCAGTTATCGAGGGTCTTATGGATCCTGACACACACATTGGTAAGATTTGCTACGCGGATGGATTGTGAATGCTAAAAGCGTCCAGTCTGTAGGCCAAAGCTTCAAAGACGTCTCAGGAGGCTAGAAAACAAATTAAAAATACCTGCCGAAGAGCGACATACATTCGATGGTGTCCTTGTGGGTGCCGATGAAGTTTTATTCGAAGCTGTCCGCCTCAGACATCGAGCAGCCAGCCTGAAGCTCGATCGGACGGGTAGGTGCATTATTCCTGGTGAATCACAGCGGGGAAGTCAAGATATCAAACGCTACTGTACACCTATGACTACTTCAGTGAAATTCGAGCACAGATCGAATGTGGAACATCCTTCTCCCCGCGAATCATCGGTAAGACTGCCAGTTCGAAGTACTTGCAAGAGTTCTCACTTTGATGTAGTCAGGTATACCGAAAGGAAAGAGTCTTTGGTTGGGTCGGAATGGCGAGGAACTGACTGTTGAAGCACTTGCCCTTCAGCGTTACGAGGAACAAGGATTTAAGGGGTCTGCATCTCCCTTCCCGATCTTCGCGCGGCTGCCTAATCGTGAATAATTTAGCATCCACTGCGAAACCAGGGTCATTGCCATGTTGTTTGGCCTTCTTTTCTGGGATATCATTTTCGAATCGATCCCTGGTGCATTTGAGACACCATACCAGACTGCCCCCTTGGACATTGCGGAGGATTCGTTTTATCACGCTCGGGGGGATCTCATGGAAGAACGACTCGCTGCCATCGAAGCCGACAAAGGCGCCGACCTCATCCGGGCCGTCGACGCCGAGCACAGAGCAAGTAGGACATGGTGCATTGGTGTTCAGTGGGACTTGTTCAGCAGCAAAGACCTAGTCGACATTGTGACGGTAAGTTTACTGCAAACGCTGGACGATCACATCAACTCACCATTGAACGTCAAACAGTGCATCGGCGGAAAAGCACTCTCTGTCATCTGCCGCGTTCTGTGCGAAAATTACAGGTTTGGAACATCCGGTGGTCCAGACCTATTCCTGTGGATTAGTGAAAAAGGCACCTGCAAGTTTGTGGAGGTCAAGGGTCCCGGAGATACCCTTCAAGAAAACCAACGGGTACGCATATTACGTGTACTGCTTATGTGGTACTAAGTCCTTGCCAAGGTTTGGATTGACGTCCTGCTGAAAGCCCCAGTGGCGGTAGAAATATGTCGCGTCGTGGAAAAAGAGGATGAAACCGAAAAGAAACTGCGTGCGCGAACACCCAAGAACCCTCGCAAGAGAGCCAAGAGAACGCTCCAAAGCAAGGAGACGCTGGTTGATACAGGAGATGCAGATGCACTCCCGATAATATTCAAGGATCGATTCACGACACCGGAGGAGCAACCAGATTTAACTGGTGCGCGTTCTTCACCGGGCCAGTGCGTTGACACGCGTATTGCCGCTTCTCCGGCAACTGCACCATCCACGCACGTCGCCAGGTCATCCGCTCCCCTGAAGCGTAAGGATAGTCTCCTTCAAGTTACCTCATCCACACCTTCCAAGAAGCCCAGAGTATCGTAGGGCTGTTTTCCTACCGCCAGCATTAAATGCTTTGTTTTAGACTGTTTTCGGTTTCACTTGCTCTTGCCCACCAAATAGAGAGTCAGTCTAGCACGGGCAATCTAGACGAGCTGCACGTCTGTTTCTTTTATCTTTTTCGCATATCAACGAGTTCCTTTCAATTGTTTACCCTTGTCACATGCGATATTCCTTAGGGATACTGATCTAACAACAGCTGTTTCTCTATGTTATTGATCTCTCTGTGGTGTTTGTAGGATAGCCAAATAATGTGTGATTATGGGTTCCTATCAACAAGTTCACAGCTTGGACAATAAGAAAGTGTCTCGAGAGTAGACCGTATTCTGGCGTTTCGCTTTAACTACGTCAGGGAGAAAGGGGAGGTCCACTCAATTTTCTGGCCTACTTCCGTCGGGAGACCAGAGAGCTCAATACGTGCGCTTGAATGGAGGAACGGCTTTGCATTCATTCTCATCGAGGGTCTGGTCGATAACATTACGGTACTTGATGGTAACATCTGGCGAGCTGACATCGTGCCAGGTAAGTGTGTGTTTCATCCAATTCTCGTCGTCACGCTACAGATGCCAAGGTCAGTGATTCGACACGGAATACGACGGACATAGGATCGAGGACTGACCTCTGGGTAGTCCTCACGAGCGTGTGCACCACGGGACTCCTTGCGAGCGGCGGCAGCAGTGATGGTCTGGACAGCGCACTGGAGAACATTGCGGAGCTCCAGGGTCTCGACAAGGTCACTGTGTACGCGTCAACACTATATCTTCCACTGCGCTCGAGAAATCACACACGAGTTCCAAATCATGCTCCTATCTTTAATACCAACGTCCTCGAAGGAATTGTAAATGTTACGCAACTTCTTCACGCCCTCGTCCAGACTCTCTTGGGTGCTGTTATACGGATGTATACTCATTAGCTTCATTTAGAGAGATCAATCACAGACCGGAAGACGGCAGCATCAGATTGCATAGCCTTTTGCATATCCATTCTGATAGAGGCAGTTGACTTGGGACCATCTGCGCTACGAATCTTATCCAAGAGTTCAATACTGCTGAGACCAGCTTCATCAGGGATCTTCTTGTGCGGCTTTCCGGGGGTGAGGTTTTCCTTGATGTGGATGGCACAGGCGCGGCCAAACACAACGATATCGAGAAGAGAGTTTGCACCGAGACGGTTGGCACCGTGAACAGACACGCAAGCAGCCTCACCAGCGGCATATAGACCAGGAACGACCTTATCATTCCCGTTCTTTGAAAAGCCATCAGTCAATGAACGTCATGTACTCGTGTGCGTACCTCGTCAGTCGTAAGGACCTCACCAGTATACCTCGTAGGAATTCCACCCACTGAACCTTCGTCAAACTATGGAGACGGCAGAAAGTAATAATACTCACTGTTGTAGTGTACGGTAGGTAACACTGGTATAGGCTCTTTGGTAACGTCCACACCAGAGAAGATAGCGGCAGTCTCTGAAATACCAGGCAGACGCTCATGAAGGACCTCCGGAGGTAAATGACTGAGTTGCAGATAGATGTGGTCCTTGTCGAGCCCAACACCACGTCCTTCGCGAATCTCAATGGTCATCGACCGTGAGACGACATCACGAGAGGCAAGATCCTTTGCAGTAGGCGCATAACGTTCCATGAAACGTTCGCCCTCAGAGTTTAACAAGTAACCACCTTCACCACGAGAGCCTATTGTCGAGACCGATAGAACGGCATAAATATCCCGTGAGACGAGTTAGCTTACCTTCGGTAATAAGGCATCCAGCGCCGTAAATACCAGTGGGATGGAACTGAACAAATTCCAGATCTTGCAAGGGAAGACCTGCACGGGAAACCATAGCGTTACCATCACCAGTACATGTGTGTGCACTCGTGCAACTAAAGTAGGCGCGCCCATAACCACCAGTAGCTAAGACGGTCTTGTGGGCCCTGAAGCGGTGGAGTGTACCATCTTCCAAGTTGAGTGCAATGACACCAACACACTCGCCGTCCTGCATAATCAAGTCGAGGGCAAAGTATTCGATGAAGAAGTTGGTGTTATGGCGAAGAGACTGGCCGTAGAGAGTGTGGAGTAGGGCGTGACCGGTGCGATCAGCGGCAGCTGCACAGCGATATGCCTGACCACCTTTTCCATACTTCAAAGACTGACCACCGAAAGCACGCTGGTATATTTTTCCGTCCTTTGTTCGGGAAAAGGGTACACCATAGTGCTCGAGCTAGGACGGGGAGTCGATTCAGGTCATAGCCTTGATCTGTCTTAACATACCTCAATGACAGATCTTGGTGCCTCACGACACATGTAGTGGATGGCATCTTGGTCACCGAGCCAGTCTGAACCTTTAACCTGAATCAAGTGCATAAGCCGAGAACGCACACGAATCCAAGTGCCTTACCGTATCATACATGTGCCATCTCCAGTCATCTTCGGTCATGTTCTAGGGACGGCATCAGACACATAACAAGGGAAAGAGATTCCTGATTACACACGCCCAGCGCAGCATTGATACCACCCTGCGAGAATGGGTTAGAGACATCCAGAGACGACAAAGTATACGATGTGCGGACGGACCTGTGCGGCTACGGTGTGACTCCGGGTGGGGAACAACTTGGTGATACAAGCAGTGTTGAGACCCGCCTCTGCGAGACCAAAAGCGGCTCTGAGACCTGCACCACCGGCACCACTTTCGAGTGCAGAGATTAGCTTCGCGAGACGGTCTGATCGGGGCGCTCACACGACTATGGCATCATACTCATGCTCGATGAGTGGATACTTGCCCGAAGACCAGGACTGGCATACGGACGGTGAGGGGGAGGACAAAGTGGTGCGTGAGCCATACCTTGACCTCCTGAGCCTTTACGGGACTGGTTGCTGCGACCTTGCGTGCAGAAAGGGACGTGGAGAAGGAGCGCTGAAGATGAGCCCTGGGGGGGATCACCTTCGTCAGGGACTTTGAGAACATGATATGTTATCGACGAAGACAAGTGCAAGCCCCGGCAAGTCACGATACGGAAAAAAAAAAAAAGTCGGGTCGCGTTGGATTTCCCATGCAGCATCTAGTTATTACATCTCTTAGACTACCTCAGCACGCCGAGCGGGTCTTGCTGGCTCCTCACTTCTGGCGATGGATGCATGATGATCCCCACGTTCGACACTCTCTGGAAAGGATTATTGCCAGACATCCGCACCGGTGCCCGTGGCAATGTTGCGCGTGAAACGGCAAGTGTGCCCGCCGACGCTGAATGGCCGTGATCTGGTGCAGCAGATGCCACCCGAGCTGAAGGCGACGAGATCGGTCTACCTGGTGTCTCGTTGACGCTCGGGGAATTGGCGGTATTGAGTGTAGGTCGCCGAGTGTCAGATCTAGCTGTTGCCACCGACGGTAACGCTCTGCGTGCCTCCCAGCGTCTTTTAAACTCTTCCCCTCCCCAGAGCCTTCGTTCATCTATTTCGTTAACCTCTCCACTCAAGATGTCCCTCACATATGACAGAGATTCCAACGATTGCTTCCTTTGTGCTTGCCAAGCTTCTTGCCCATCTTGTTCAACCACCTCCCTACCTAGCGTGTCCAAAATCCATGCAATAGCCTCTCCAAGATGCATATTTCGTTGCCGGAGTTCTGCTAGTTCGCGTGTAGACTCTCGTTCACCACGATGATCCCACGAGCGTCTCTCCGCAGGTATGCGTTCGTCAAGAAGTGGGTAAGACGAAATTGGGGACCCAAATGATGGAGGACGAACAAGAGTAGAAGCCAACTCAGGAAGATTGCGCTGTGTATGATTTGAGCACCCATACCTCTGGAGTACCGTGCAAATATCACCTTTAGCTCAGATACCGCATTCATGACAGTCTTGTTAATGCCTAGGCCCTCACTACGATCCAGAAGCCCGCGAGCGATAAGCTCTGGGAAACCAAGCTGAAACGAAGGTTGCTGACGGAGACCCTCTGTCGAAGGACCTCCCGATGGCTGCTCAGAGGGACTCGTTTGATGCATTCTCTCTGTAGGACGTATTTTTGGTCTAGCGGCCAATGGAGGCTCTGGAACTTCCAGGGGGATGCTCAAAAGATTATGATTCTCGATTGTCAACGAAGCACCCGCAGAGGGTGTGTGAAAGATCTCCAGGGCCGTCGCCTGACGGATAAGAAGTAATATGTGGTGTGGAGCCCCCTGTATACGAACTGGGCATGGCGGATATCGCAGAAGGTGCACCAGTTGAGTGCTGTAATCCGATGATATGACTGGATATTGTCATTGATCAGCGATGGGACCATAACTCTAAGCTTACGTACGCTTCGTTCGTATACGTATAAGCATCGCGACACAGGTCCATTGAACGATGTCAGAAACAGGAGACGAGGAGGCAAATAGCCCATCCCACAGCATCATCGCTTCGCTCATCGAGAACTCTCGCGTGAACAATAAGCGGAGCCACCGCCTTCATCGTATCACATGTCAGCAAAGAACATGCGGATGGCCATCGACGTACAAGCCATACATCTGAGGCTCGACACCCGTGGACTGCATCGCATCGTGCAATACAGGATCAACGGACTTGAGAAGTGTGCCCTGTATATTGTTGCACGTCTGGACAATTGGGGAGACATACGGCTTCAAGTTCATTGGTCCGCGAGAGAGCGACGGTGGGGAGATTGGCTCCTGCCATTCATACCAATGCACGATGTTGCGCATCAACGAAGAAAACAGAGCCCAGGAATCGGCAGCAACCCATGGTCGAGAACATAATTCCAAGAATAAAGGGTCTAGTACCGAGGACTCCGATTCCACTACAGAGTCAAAATCTGTGACCAAATATATCATTTGTGCTTTCAGCTTAGAGTAGGGATAGATGAACAGACTGGAAAGGCGGGGCAAGAGGAACTACCCAAGGCAGTGCAACAGCTAGTGACTTACCGATAGCATAGAATAGGGGAGCGAGTAATTCGTGCATGCCTTGTCGATACCCGATGTCTGGATGCATCAGACAGTAAAGAAACAAAACGTTTGTCAGTTGGTGCTGCACGTCTTCGTTTCGAAAATATTCCATGTCTGGGAATCTACACGTATGTGGGGGTGGTTGCCGTTGATTACAAGTTATAGATTTACTCACGTTCTCTCAACATCTTGCTGGATCAACTTCCGCAGGTCCACAGCAGCGAACCACGCCCTCCATGGATTCTGTTGAGCATGAAAAATTTCCCAGCACATAGAGAATGAAAGCGTCGCGTACCTCGTCATGCAAACTCAACGGGTTATTCATCTCCAGGTCCGATATAGACTGTGTCTTGCGCCTTGGTATCGCAAGACCAGGCACGAAAAAGCTCTTGTCGTAGTTTCCATCAGGAGCTCTCATCTTTTCTAGCAGTAACTCCGAGAACTGCTTGCGAGAACCTCGAAGCAGTTCGATGGGTGTGCTTGGTATCTCGTCAGGCGGTAGTTCGAGTGGCTCATCTTTTAGGAGAAACAACTATTAGATACGACGTGAGCACGTCCAACTAATGGGTCGTATTGATAAAGGTGTTCTTGCCTTCCATACTAGACTCCGCCCTGAGGCTCCGATGGCTTCATCGGAGGGATGTAACAGCTGACCTTGGCTAATGGCATCCCTGAGCTTGGAAAGTGTGAACCCACTGCGAAAGAGCTGCTGGAAAATACGACTGCATTGGGGTGAATACCTGACTGGTCGCACGACACGGCGTGCAGACGTACTATGTCGACCGCGTGGCAGGTCGGGCCACTTGCTCGCCCATCCGTGCGTGTGTGCTCGTCGCAATAGATGCAACAGATGATCAGTTGCACATCAGCTGAACGCTGTCTATAGGGTCGTCCAATCAAAGGGCCACCAGTAGTCAGCTCAGGTCACGTCTACATCCCCCCGCCACGGGGTGGCTCACAGAAAATCAAAAGGTAAAATTCATTCTAGGATGGACTGTCTAACGTACAAGCTGCTGTAGAAATTATGGGATGGAATACAACATACTGACATGATGCAACGAAATCACACAACGCATGCGAGCAGAAGCCCATTGTAAGCAAACCCTTTAATCAACTTCCTCCACACTTGGTCCATCTTCGGAACCACCAGGGAAACCACCCGGGGCACCACCGCCAGGAAAGCCGCCTGGTGCGCCACCAGGGAATCCCCCAGCACCGCCCGCGGAACCGTAGAGCTTCTGCATGATCGGGTTGGCAATACCCTCGAGCTCCTTCTGCTTCCCCTCGTACTCCTCCTTTGAAGCTTCCTGCGAAGCGTCAAGCCATGTAATGGCCTCATCAACAGCAGACTTGAGCTTCGCCTTGTCAGAGGAATCAAACTTGTCAGAGAGCTTCTCGTCCGTCAAGGAGTTACGGAGGTTATATGCATAAGATTCGAGACCGTTTTTGGCCTGGATACGAGCAGCCGCAGCCTCATCCTCGGCTACGAGTAGAAACACCACTATCAGCACCCAATTCAAAATGTCCGGTTTAAGACTTACCCTTGTACTTCTCAGCTTCACTGACCATGCGCTCAATCTCCTCCTTCGACAAACGGCCTTTGTCGTTGGTGATCGTGATGCGGTTTGACTTGCCCGTAGTCTTGTCAGACGCAGAGACGTTCAGAATACCGTTAGCGTCGATGTCAAACGTGACCTCGATCTGAGGAACACCACGAGGAGCAGGTGGAATGCCAGAGAGTTCAAACTTGCCAAGTAGGTTGTTATCCTTTGTGCGTGCACGTTCACCCTCGTACACTTGGATCAATACGCCTGGCTGGTTGTCCGAGTACGTCGAGAAGGTCTCCGACTTCTTCGTAGGAACAGTGGTATTACGCTTGATGAGGGCGGTCATGACGCCTCCAGCAGTCTCGATACCGAGAGACAACGGAGAGACATCGAGGAGAAGGAGGTCTTGAGTCTTTTCGGATGTGTCACCGGAGAGGATAGCAGCCTGGACAGCAGCACCATAAGCAACGGCTTCGTCGGGGTTGATACTCTTGTTTGGTTCCTTTCCGTTAAAGAAATCGGAGACGAGCTTCATGATACGAGGGATACGAGTAGAGCCACCAACCAACACGATCTCATGGACATTACCCTTATCGATCTTAGAGTCACGAAGGACCTTTTCAACGGGCTCCAAGGTGCTGCGGAACAGATCCTGACACAACTCCTCAAAACGAGCACGAGTGAGCGAAGTATAAAAGTCGATTCCCTCGAAAAGAGAATCGATTTCGATGGAAGTTTGGGTAGCAGAAGAAAGTGTGCGCTTGGCACGCTCACATGCCGTACGGAGACGACGGAGGGCACGGGGGTTAGAAGAGAGGTCTACATTAATGTCAGCGCCTGTAAAGCAGGGTAGGGAAATAGCTGCTCACCTTTCTTGTTCTTGCGTTTAAACTCTTGAACGAAATGGTTAACAAGTCGATTATCGAAGTCCTCGCCTCCCAAGTGAGTGTCACCGGCAGTAGCCTTGACCTCAAAGATACCCTCTTCGATAGTCAGGAGGGAAACATCGAAGGTCCCCCCACCAAGGTCGAAGATCAGAACATTACGTTCCCCAGAGACCTTCTTATCGAGACCGTACGCAATAGCAGCAGCAGTAGGTTCATTGATGATACGAAGAACGTTAAGACCGGAAATTGTACCAGCATCCTTGGTTGCCTGACGTTGAGAGTCATTGAAATAGGCCGGGACAGTGACGACGGCATTGATAACGGTGGAGCCCAAATAGGACTCGGCAGTCTCCTTCATCTTGAGGAGGACCATGGAGGAAATTTCTTCTGGGGTCTATCATGACGGTCAAAAAGTACTGCCTCTATGTAATGGATAAATTACTCACAAATTCTTTAGTCTCACCCCTGTATTCAACGGAAATGTAAGGTTTTCCGGCCCTGTTGAGCACGTTGAAGGGGAAGTGCTTGATATCAGATTGCACTTCGGCATCATCAAACTTGCGGCCAATGAGACGCTTGGCATCAAAGACGCTGAGATGCGTGTCAACTACAGAAAAAAATAAGATTAAAAAATACCATTACGTGTTGTGAGGATTCATGGCGACTTGGTTCTTTGCGGCGTCGCCGATAAGACGCTCGCTCTCAGAGAAAGAGACATAGGAGGGCGTCGTCCGGTTGCCCTGGTCATTTGCGATGATTTCAACACGATCATTTTGCCAGACACCGACGCAGCTAACGGAAACAAAGATCCAGTTGAGGATATACAAACGTCGGACAGGGAACAAAAACGCACGAGTAGGTCGTGCCAAGATCAATACCGATGGCTTTTGTCATTATCAGGAGACGACGACTGACGATAAGGATGAGCTGTTGGTGGATAATGACTGGCACGATGGGCACTTACAGAGGTCGATGTCGAGAGAAAAAGAGAGTAAAAACAAGTGTCAGTGGGGGCGGGGTACTGGAGAGCGCAAGATTATATAGAGAGTGATATTCCGCGTCATTCCAGGACCTTCTCTTGCTATTCTAGATGCTTCTTCCCGTGACGTAGTGGATTAGATAATGAAAACATAGAAGCCCTTCGCGTACTGGTCAGTCGGAGGGCAAACATACGGTGGTAGTATTAGACATCGACGCTGTCCAACGAGCAGTCTAGCAGCTCTGTACGTGTACGATACACAGGCGGACGGGCAAAATCATACGCATGCACCTCCTTGGTGTTACATGCTTTGATGGTGAAAAAGAGCACGTCGAAAATAGCACTATAGTTCTTCGGCCATGCAGATGACAAGGAATGAGGGTGGCACAAATGAAACGAGGGAAATATAGGCTGGAAATACCATCATCAAAGGTCGTCAGTGTCGAGGAGTGTCAGCTTAGCCATTACAGCTAGCAACAACACGTAGAGAGCAGATGTCCGTCAGTAGCTAGCTCACGCTCCGTTGGCGCGTGGTCCAAAGCCAATCGCGTCATCCAGACTTCGGTGGGCTTGGAGATCACGAATAACTGACGGATCAACTAACAAGGCTGGTCAAGAACTCGTTCCACGTCCCAAAATGAAAAACGGATACCTGGCAAGACACTCTTCCTCCGGACATGAGGGCTTTGGGAAACGGGTGAATGTTCGCTCCCCACTTGGGGGTACTCGCGCTAAAGTAACCTGTAAGTACACATCCCGCACTCGGGTGTTATATGCACGAACATCCAAACCGGGGTCAGCCATCGGCACCCTTTCAATCCCACTCTCATCCAAATCTGCCGGCACTTCACCGTCAATTGACACTGCGCTTAACTCCATCGATAACTCCAAAATATCCGAGTCATCGCCGATGGATAGTGGTGGCGGTGGCAATCGTTCAACTTCTCTGTATCCCTTTGGCAACTTCCCAGAAGAGTTTTGCATTGCCTTTTCGTGCACTTTTTGCCATTGTTCATATCGTACAACTGCACGTTGTTGTTCACTGAAAGGTATTCCGATCAGTACACCACCCAGAGTGTCAAATAAAATACTAACTCAATCTTGCGTTGTTTGTACTGTTGCAATGTTGCATCAAACAGCTCAGGATTAATGTCCATGAATAATTTGAGGGCATTGTACACCATTCCATGTATTGTTCTGCGCGTCGGTCAAATTCGGCCACCTTGCAACTAAAAGGAAGCTTTACCGATTCCAGTGAGACTTCGAATTCGCATACAACGCAGGAAAGACGATCGGTAAGAGAACAGCCAGATTGTCACTCATAAGGTTGACAACATATTCGTTGTTCCAATACAATAGCGCTCGTTCGGCCACCTGGAAATGTTGACTGTTGATACACTTCGCAAGCTGGTGGAACAATGCGACCTGTATCTTCTGAAACTCGACAGGATCGGTGACATCCAAGACTTCTTCGACCTCGTTCAAGAACATTACTTCCTTTGGCGAGTTGACCTTGGGCCAGTACTTGAGCAACCCCAGCATAACCTCTTCCACGAGGGACGGGTCCTTCTCCAAATACTGGACGATACAATAAGCTAGCTGAGGATGATAAAGCGCTAGGCACTTGACTTTGTGAAGTGGGACAAGAACCCGAGCCAAGAATACCTTGTGTTCCTCTTTGAGAGGCAGCGCAAAGCCATTAATAATCGAACCTAGGATCTCCAAGAGCTCTGCGATTCCGTTGTGCCGCTCCGTCTCATAGATGAAATGATAGAAGACGTTGCTTATCGATCGTCGGATGAATGCACGGAGATTCAGGAATTTGCCATATATACGATGAAGTGTGGTCTTGAGGAAATCGCGCTCTCTCGGGTCTTCGGAGTCAAAGAGTTCAAGAAGATTGAGCACGAATTGTTGGTCGATGTACCGTTTTGCGAGATTTGTGCTAAAGTCGGGGCTTTCAACAAATCGAAGGAAAAACTCGTAGACGATTTGCAGATGAGGCCAGGCAAGTTCGAGGACGGGTTCATCTTCCTCTGGATCAAATGCATCCCCGGTGGGATTCACGGGAGGGGGTATAGAGCGAAAGAGGTTGACAGCAAACTATGAAACCTAAGTGTAATATCGCGGACAGACTTCCGAGAGACCTACCGTGTTCACAACCTCGGGGTATATATTTTCGGTGATTACGCCTCGTTGGGTGGTGATGTACTCGAGCATCTCGTGCAAAGTCTGGGCTTTAATTTGTTTACCTTTGAGCTCCGAGCTGGCATCATTAAAGTCGAATAATACACGACATTGGGTAAGCTTCTTGATGAAGAGTTGAGACCTTTCCGAAGGAGGAACCTCTGACGGAGATAGTTGGGCAAGCACGGGAGGGAGGAAAGGAACGAGTACAGACCGGTAAAAGGGGCAAGTCGCTCGATCTCAACTTTTTCCGTGACAACGAATCGGCTGCTCCGCTGTTTTCGAGGAGGCTTTCCGACTATGGGGATCGTGTCACGAGGGCCAGAGCGGAGACGACTGAGTGTGTTGGCGCGAGGGGGAGTAGGATTGGAACCAGGAAGATCCAAGCCCAAAGAAGTACGTTCCGGGGAACCAAACTGACCAGATCTCAGGGCAGAGTCGGAAGCGGGATCAGAGCTAACGACAACGATGGGAGGGATCGAAGGGGGTTGGTTTGAGTGGTATCTACGGTCAGAAGCCGATGATTGAGCCGGAGCAGGGGGGGGGGCGCGGTTGTATGAGGGCTGTGCCTGGGAAGGGAGGGAGTGGTTGGTGCTGTTGTTGACGGATGCGCCTGTTGATGCCTGGACCGCAGGGACGGGTTGGGGGAGAGGCTTCGTGGTGTTCAGAGGCGGAGGCGGGGGGGTAGAGACTGGTGCAGGCTGTGTTTTTGAGTCCTTAGTCTTTGTGGACGAAGAGTCCTGAGAGCTCTTCCTGAGCTGTGCGCGAAAAGTCAAAGATAGCAAGTTGTGGAGATGGAAGAGGGACGCACAAGAGACTTCTTGAGACCCTTCATAGCAGATACGATGGCAGAGCAGATGTCTGCAGGGGCGTATACGATCTGTGTCGGGCTGTGGAGGGTGTGGAGGATGTCGGTGGACCAGTTCGACGGGATCGATGAACACCACCGACGTGATCAGCCGTCACAACTAGTCACGTCACACACTACCCCGTGTCAGCGCTGTGCTGCCCAGTGCTGACGAGGGCGAACAGGTGGCGGTCTTGATGGCGACAGGACGGGGGTTGCTGTGTCCGCGCGACTACCGTTGCAGCAGAACTGTAGCAGCAGGAGGCCTCGTCGCTCCCAGCCAGCTGTAGGGTCTTTTTCCTTTTTGGACTGTCAGTCCAGCTCGCAACCGTTGCGGCAGCGCTTTCATTCATACAGCCTTCTCCTCTAGATGGCCGGTGAGTCCCCTACTCCTCATCCACCACAACGTCCTCACTTTCTTAGCTATCTACGCCGTCTACACCTCTCCAAATCATCCTCCCGTCCCAAACCATCTCCCTACCCTCATCGTCACCCCACATGGTGCGCCGCCAGCCGCACTTGTCAGCCACACACTCTCTCACCTCTTCCACAGGTCAGCCGTCCAACATCCTCTACTCATACCTTCACACAAACTATGTGCGTCAGCCTTATCTCTATCATCTTCCTGTTCTCACACTCTCGCAGAACGCTGAGAACTATCTTTTGACCCCCTCCCCCCAGGGTGACCTCTGCGTCGCCAAGCTGTTTCCTCCTCGTCAGAATCCTAGCAAGTCCTCTGCCTCTGACCCAGGCCATTCCACCTCTTCCGCGCGCGTCGTCCGCTGTGAGGCCTCCCGCAATCTCAAGTGGTCCATTGCCAATACAGGTGTCATTTCTCCTATATACAAGCTTTCCCTTCCTTCTCCAGATTCCCCCGACCTCCCTCTCTTCCAAATATCAAAGCCCAATCCCAATGCTGCCTTCTGGAGTATGTTCTACTTTGCATATGCTGGCCACAACATACCTCCCAAGCGCATCGAGTTTGGAAAGATACAGAAAAATCCACCCGGTCCCG
Source organism: Pulveroboletus aff. viridisquamosus (assembly GCA_038088935.1). Classification (NCBI taxonomy): domain Eukaryota; kingdom Fungi; phylum Basidiomycota; class Agaricomycetes; order Boletales; family Boletaceae; genus Pulveroboletus; species Pulveroboletus aff. viridisquamosus. The sequence continues at coordinate 19,203 of JBBPJW010000451.1, forward strand.
GTGGTGGTGGAACCAGAATAAGCATTACAGGGAAGACACCCGAAGAAAAGGCCGTATGGCAGACCCTGGGAGAGGGCAATGAAGACTGCGTTGAATGGGTCGTCCTCTGTGCCGCACTCAATCTTCTAGAGTAAGTTTCCTTGAGACCTCTATCAGCTGCATTTCCATTCTTGACCTCGCTCGTGCAATCACATCATTCCCACCTGTTTGTTCTGTCTGTTCATCTACTTCCTTTCCGTAGTGATGAAATCATAAAGGCCGCCGAGAAGAATCCCCCGCCGTCTGGTCCGATTCCGAATGGTACACCTGGCCCAGGAGGGCGTCCAGCGCCAGTTGCGCTCCATGACCCCGGTTCAGCATCAAATCCAGCTGGTCAGCCACGTCAAGGTCCCCCGCCACACCACCCCCCCTCTCGTGGCCCACCAGCTCCACACGGACAACCCGGTGTTAGCCCAGCAACTGGTCCTGGTGGTCGTCCCCCTCCAGCATTTCCACCCCCGCGAGGCTTTGCGCCTGCTCAGGGTCCCCCGCCAAACCCGGCCGTCCCTGGAGGCTATCCTGCTCCGCCACATGGGTATGGACCAGGACCGGGAACACGTGCACTCGCACCAGGACAGCGTCCTGGCATACCAGGTCCTCCAGGCGGTATGCCTCAGGGCTTAATCGCCGCCGGTCGTGTGCCCCCTCCGCAACAGTTCCCTCTGCAAATGTCGCCCGCGAGTCAGCCTCCGTCTCAAGGTGTCGCTCCAAGGAGGCTCTGAATGTCGCTTATTGTCGTCGATCGATTGGATACCCCATTCAAATGCTTGTTCCCTCACTTTCACCTCGGTCTTATTTTCCGCCGAGGTCGAACCAATTAAGTGGCTTATTGTGTCTTTTTTTTTTTTTCCTTTTTATTCTCCATGTCTGATCGAGTATCTCGGACTCCATCTTCCTTCCAGGTTATTAGTAGTGCTGGAGGTTCGGTCGATTGATTATAGGGATAAGTGCAATGCTTGGTAGTTACCACCCTGTCCTTTGACCTAAGTTGTAGGATCTCCTGAGATGCGTTTTGTTGTATTACTTCTCGTGGCAGCTTATAGGTATTGTGATCACTGGCACAAAACCCACCAATGTCATTGCCGTCATGAAAATGATTATTCTAAGTCTCCCGAAAAACAGCAAATTGCTCTGGAATAATCAGTTCTTGATGAGTTTTTCCAGAGCATCCATGGAATAAGCTACAGGGATGTATTCAGTATTAAGGTAAACAAGCTCAATAACGGCTTACATTTCGGTCTCTCGAGTGGCAATCCCAAGGCTACCAAGTCGCGTGACTTCAGACACCTTTCATGGCTGTGAAAAGACGTACCTCGTGCCCATACCAGTTGGGTTACAGCTCCTAGAGCTACGAAAACTGGTCAATATCAATTAGTTGGAGCCGAAGTCGATCTCACCTCTCGATACACCAAAAATAACGGTGTAATACTTGGTTAAGAGGTGAGTTGGATCAGGATCATTGAATTAAGTACATGATAATACCTTGAACTCGGTGAGACCATAGTGGTACAAGACGCATCCTATAATGAGCTTAACGACACAACAAATCATTGGCATACAGTAACCTACCGGACGTAGCATCAACGTTGGGGTAGGGGTTCTTAGTCTGTCAAATAGTTAGGAGGTGCGTTTGGTGAACATGCAAGATACCACTTTGCCATGTTCCTTCAAGACGCCAGGGGCAACCTCAGCGGTCTACAACTAGTCAACAACATTCGAGTACTTGGAGTACACCGTACCTTTTGAACCAGCTGGATCATGGGACTTGCTTGAAGTTCAAGACGAGACTTGCAAAATTCCTGAAGAGCAATGAACCGGGGATCAGGACTACGGAGAACTCCGTGACCGTATCTGAAGAACGTGCAGAAGGGCTCTTCTAAGATGCTCTGACACCATACCCTGGGACGACTTGGCCGCTCCGGAGCGTTTTCCAAATGTATTCTCTGATGTTCTCGTGACTAATGTTGTCACCAATTTCATTCTGCATGGCCATCTGCCACCTCAATACTTCCTGATTAGCAAGACTATGTATCCTAATCAGTATAGGCCTTATCCCAAGGAACGCATGTGCAGACCCATGGAGAGGACCGGCGAGGGCAAATAGTGCAGCCGAGTATGAAATATACGGATCGGATAGCGTCGAGCCAACGAGATCTAGGTTGAGATGAGTGCGCGCCGGCTATTTACAGACGCAAAGACACACGAGACGTATGCGCAGACGCGTTTCCACCTTCGTGATCACCGTGGAGGGCGATGTACAAACGGAGGTACTCGGTGAAATTCTCATTATGACCAAATCCAAGCATCCTCGAGTAGTTTCCTATACCGACTCGTATCACTCACATGTGACTAGTAGAGCCCGACTCACCCACAAGATCCAAATTCTTATCGATAGGGGCAATCGCCTTATCCGGGTGGTACACGTTCCGATAGATCCGCGCCGCCAGGGAGGGCAACTTGGCGACGAGGTCCAGGCAGTCTTCGAGCGTGTATGTCCAATACTCGCTCTTCCTGACGCCGTGTTCGTACGCAGCTTGGAACTGACTGCCGTGATTCAAAGCGGCGACACCTATGCCAAGTTGAGTCATGGGGTGAAGGGTGCTCGGAAGACTGTATGTTATTGACGTCATGGTCCGTTAAAGTCGAAAAATAAGCACACGTACGAGTCAACGAGTTTCTCCACGAATGTTGGCAACTCGCCCTTTTCGGCAAGCTCAGCCGAAAGTTGATAGCTCTCGTTTGGAGATGGAACCCGGCCAGTGAGTAAGAGCCAGAGCATACTCTCAGCAGTCATCTCTTTACCTCCGAGTGCAGGCGGAAGAACTTTCTGGCAGTCGGGGATGGTGAGACCATGGAAGCGAATGCCCTTGACCACTGAGCTTGCATATGAAAGTTCGGACAGAGCGGGGGGTGAGACCAACCTCGCTGGGATCAAGGACCGATGCTTCCCAGAGTATGGCCTTTATGCCTCTCATGCCACCGATGATGTTCTCGACCTACGACACGTGAAATGATGATGAGAGCAACCAGGTCTGGCCTCACCTTGACTTCGCCTACGACCGCCTGACTATGCTCGGTTTTCTGATGAAGTGTCAGCATTCTGACATTATTGGCAGGAGACTGGTTTCACAAGCCTATTCAACTGTTTCTGCTTCACTGGGATGACCTCTTGAAGGACGTTCCTAAGTGACTGTCGGGATGTCAGTCGAGTCAAGTACAATGGGAACACGACTACCTTGGTGGATGCCCAGCGACGGAGACTGGCACTGAAGGGGACGTCCCGGAGGAGTGACTGGACCAAAGGAGCGCGACAAACAAGCATGACGGAGACAAGGAGGCCGGAATTGCTAGTTGGCCTTTTACCGGACTCGCGCCGCCGGCCGTGGGAGTGACCCGGAGACGGTGCGTTTTTATGGCACCGCGCCGTGAACCCCCGGGTGGCGTGTGGTGCAAGACACGTCGACAATTCGGTAGCCCGTACAGCACTCCACACCATGGCCTCAGTGCTCGTCCCAGTCCTGTACATCGGCATAGTCATCTCAAGTCTACTCATATTTTCTCATTTTTACAGAAAGCGCAACGCAGGTAATGCAACTCTCGTGTCGTCAGGTTGCACTTACCCCAACGTCTTACCAGGCAGACTATATGCACCATATTTCTCTTCACATCACGAGCGTGATGTCTACGTCACCTTGCTGCAGAACGATCCTCCCGTGCATGAGGCGCTTCTCAAGGCTGCACTCGTCAGGCGCGCAATGACAGATGTGGCCCGTGTCGTAAGACTCCGTGAAGACAAACCAGCGCTCCAGAATCTCCTCCTGAAAGGTTCCATCGGCGATGACCTGTGGAACAGTCTACTTCAGGCAGAGAAGGAGCTTGAGGCAGAGATCATGGAAGTCGTCGCCGAAGCGAACTCATTCGTCGAGGGCTGGGGCCCCGTCATCTTCCAGACCGCTAGTGAACTCATTGCGAACGAAAAGATGCGCAGCGTTTTTGACGGCACAGCATCCTCGCGAGCAAGCAAAGGTTAGGGTTCTGGGTCATTTCGCCGTCTTTCCACCTCTTTTACCCTGAATCTGCACCAGAACAAAAATATGGCAAGATTGGTCAGAAGATCGACTTGCCAGTACTACAACCGGTTATGATGGGTGCACCACCACCGCCTGGCACACCAGCGGCCGCCTTATTTGCGGCTACACAAGCACAAGCACAGCTCAGGGCTCAAGCACAATCACAGTCACAGGTCCAGCAGTCTCTCCCTGTACCCTCATCGACACCAACAATACCCAGCAAGCCTACCAACGGCTTCGCTCCGTCAGCCTCTGGTCATGCTGAGAGTGGAACGAGCGACAGTGAGACACACGCCTCCTCAAAATCAGTAGGTCAAACATCCCTTGTTCTGCATCCCTTCTCAGACAGGCAAACTGCAGCCGAAAAAGAACAAGAGACGGAAGTAGTTGATGTACACATTTCTGATACCTCGTGGCATCCACCTTAACATGATTCATGTTTGCATTTGAACATCCGAGTCTTCCGCGAAGTTCGCATTTAGGCACAGCTTGTGAATCGAGCCGGAAGTGGTGCGATGCGTAAAATTAGAAAGACCATATAGGAAACACGATCCAATCAAGCCATCGTTCACAGCGACACATCAACCTCTGATAACAATTGCCTTCTCCCCTGTTCCAGTTCGCGTCTTGCCCGACTTGTCTACGTGGTCCAGGCCTAGTACGTCTTCTGGTGCGAACTTGTGGTCATAGATAATGTCCTCTGGGAGTAACGTCATACATAATGAGCAGACTAGTCTGCAGGTACTAACCATCTTCGATGTATGTCGGCTGTTTGAACGTCGAAATTTGAATGAGGGCGAATCTATACTTCGCAATATCTTTATCAGAAACACCTATCCGGGCCTGTAGGCGTTTCTTCGTTTCTGCGAACTTCTCATGCTGCCAAGGGTTGAATTCAGATACACCATAACCCACTGTAGAAAGAGACGCACAGGTTTCACAACGAAGCGAAACGGTACACCATGGGTCCTTAAGACCTCCTTCTGGAAGTGGAAGACACTTATGATCTTCTCGTGCTCGTCGGCCTCCAGTTCTTCTCGTGGTATTTCCTACCCGTCTTCGGGTTCGTAACTTCGCAGAGCATAGATGTGTCCATACATACCTCTGCATAGAGTTCAACTGGGTCAGGAATATTCCCAATCATTTCCGAGCCTGTGAACTCCTTCTGCGACTTTCCATCCTTGGACACCTCGAACACGCGTATCTTGCCTGTGCCTCCAGGTGTCAGCGTCACCTGCTTGGCAAGGTGATCGGCAAGGTCGTGAACCATGCTCGTCTTTGGCAAGAGAAACGGATACGATGCTTCTTCTCGATTGTGAATACCCGTCCATACGATCTTCAAACTTCGCTTCGTCTCGAGCTCCACGATGCTCACATCTAGCCTTTCGTATAGAATGACGGATGTCGTTGGGTTGATGTAGTTTGTGCCCATAATTTCCGCTATACTCTGGTTCAAAGAACGCTTAAGGATAGACTTTGGGGAGCCATTCGTAACGTGCGTTGTCGTAAAGCGAAGCTTGATAGGATCATGCCGCAAGAACTCGCCAGCTTTTTGCGACATCTTTGCAAGCGTTGGTATGGTTCAAAAGACATTGACAAGAGGCACGCACGATGTCATAGTTATGCTTCTTGCTCAGAATCAGACTAAATTCGGGGTGATCATGATCGGGATCCTCAAACTTCGGACGGAAAATAATCATTACACGGTTCTGCAAGAAGTCATAGAACTGTATGGGATTTGAGTAGAGACCCTGACTCTCCAAATCGTGGATCCTAGGGAGGGGGTGAGTATTACTAATGACGACAAAAAATTGCAGTGGAACGCAAGGGCTTACTCTTTCTCAGAATGATCAACTTGGAAACAGATAACGTCTCCGTCCTGGATCTCGCTCTGCGCAAATGTCATTTTTGGCTTCATAAGCTCAATCATTCCAGGTTTGATTTCCTATGAGTATAGTAGGACAAATTACTTGCACGATTCAAGGGAACTTCGTACCTCATACAGCCTCAAAGGAGTTCCAGGGGTCCATCTCATGCGCTCGTTGATCATGAGGTGCAGGTCTTGCACTTTATTATTACGGGAGACATAAACCTTTCCCACACCGTATAGTGTCTGTTTCGACGTATCGAAGTGCTTCAGGAAAACCATGATAGAGCCTACGGGAGGGTCGGGCTAGCAACGTGATTTTAGTACGACAAAGCGAATAGTCAAACTAGTATTAAAGACCTTGCTCGGGTCGGGTATTACATCGAGATAGAGTCGTAGATCATTCTGTCTTGCAGCCATATTGTTACGAATAACTTCGACGGCTGTAGAACCGAATCAACATGTAATAAAAGAAAACGTAAAGCCTAATTTTTGCGCACTGAGTGTTGGCTCATTTTCGGGGATATGCGTATCGGGTCGAACTGTTTTATTTTGTCGATTCACGAGGACCCATAATCGAACCTTGTTCTCCGGAAGATTAAAGTGGTTGGCTACGCGTAACTTGAAAACATTGTATGTCTCTTGTTTGAGCACGCGGAAGCTGGGTAGATCCGAGGGTGGCCAATGCTTCTCGTCAAACGTTGCGAGATCGAAGCCCTCGTGGTGCGCGAAGGTGTCGTCAGTGATGACTTTGGCAGTTAGGAACAAATGTTGCTCTTCTCGTTCCCTCTTCTTGGCTTCGATCTGGAGGCGCTCCTCATCGAGTCTGCGTTCTGTACCCAAGTCAACAGGTACCTGCAATGACGAAAGAACAACACACTTAGATGAGGTGGTGTGTCTTCTTCCTTAAATGGAGCTAATATGTCGTCCATGGCGATCTCGCGGACGTATACCAGCATGTAAGCATTTGTAAAACGTTTCATGGAGCGGACCTGATTGCGCTGTAAAGGTTGTGGAATCCCATTCAAGGGTTCACCACCATAGTTCTCCTCCAACACCTCACGATCAGTCACAGGGGTTACACGGTCATCGTCAAACTTGAGCCATCTCGTGTCCCGATCTGGTTTGATCAGAGCAAAGTAGTGTCCGCCATTCACGTCACCAGAATGCACCAAGACGCCATGCAACCTGTATACCCAATTCTCTGCTTTGGTTGGACCTTCATCGATGAATTCACCAAGGTCAATCTCGAATGGGAATTCGTGACGGTCATTTATCTGGAGGGCGAGTCGCTCAGTCATACAAAGAGGACAACATTTGGTATAGATCTAACCTTGACCATGGCATCACGTTGGATGTCATATTCGAAGCGCTTGAGCTGAAGGTGAAGCACAGGTGGAAAAGACTCAAACACGAAACCTTTCTTGGCGTCCTGAAGGCCATGGCCCTCGGCATGGTACTTATTCTCGCCCTCCATCATTTCAACGGCGACGAAGTACTTGAAGGACTCATAGAGATTTTTCATCCCCTTGACATTCAGTTGGATATCTAGGTGAGAGAGTTAGCCAATGCACGACCTAGGAACAACCAATAAGGGAACGCACCCTTGAATTCTTCGATTTTCGAGGACTCGTAGTCGACATTAACACACTTGATGTAGCTCTTCATTTTGCCCACGAAGAGCTTGGCGATTGCACCCTCCGCTTTCGTACCCTAATGCCACTGTTAGATGCGAAATGGCCAAAGAGAATTAACCCAACCTTCATTTTAGACTCCAAGTTATCCTGTAGTACCCGGTTAAACTCCTGGACGTCATGTTGATAGAATGAGTCGTTCGACTTCCATCCAAAAGACTTTGTCAACTCTGTCGTCCCTATAGCAAGCTAAATAATTACCGAGGACCATTACCAGACCGGACACTTACCGACAGGCTGGTCGGACGTCTGGAGGTGATAAAACACCCGTTGCAATGCAAGGGACACACTCTCTGTGGGGTGTTCGTCTTCTGTAGGAATTTGGTACACTGCCTAAATGCTGATGTGAGCATGGGGTATTTTTGCGCCACCGGCACATGCCTTTCTGAAGTAGCGCGTACAAAAGAGAGACTGAAGGAGTGAATTCATATAACATGTGGCTCCTTGGTTTTTCAAGCCTACAAATCCAGTCTCCTTCTTGGAATCGTAACTGACAGACAACCGTGAGGGGTTTGTGGATTATAGGGTTGTAAAGGACGTTACTTGACAAAATTATGCCACAAAACACCGGTTGGATCTTCAAGCACACGAACGTACACGGTGACATCGGCCGACTCGTCTTCAATAGTTGACCGAAGGTGTCCTTCCTGGATATTGAATAATTTGCGGAGTTCACTAAAGCGAGTGAATCCCCAGTCGCACTCCTCAGCAATGAATCGATGATGGGCATCTTATGGACAAGAGTTATCGGTGGTCGAAGGAAAGCCGGAGGAGTAAGACTCACGGCTGACGGTGTATATGGTAGGGTCATGGACGTTAGATATGACGAGCGCGAATTGAGCACAAGCGTGCCAGCCCTCGGGAGACTTTTTCGGATCCGCATAGTCGAGGTACACGGACACGGTGTCGTTGGGAGGTGCATTTGAATTTCCAAATGGGAACAAGAGTATACGCCTGGAGATGAAGCAGGTTTAAAGTGGGTAGGGAGGAAGAGAAGTGGAGGACAGACCATCGGTGACCGCCACAATCAAACTCTGGACTTGTGATCTTCTTCTCGAGCTTCCTCCAATTCGTCAGCCTCCAAGTATACACTTTGAAATCTTTGACATCATGGCCTAGGTCAGGCATATGCCTGGTAGCAAATGCCTCGTCTGGGGGTAGAGTGAGCAGATGGGGTAAGAAGGGAGGATAAGTGTGCTGACGATCACGGACTGAGACGACGTCGTCGACGATTTCCATTGGGGGGGCACCGTTCACTTTTTCGTCGAGGATGTCCATGGTATCGGAGGGTCTGGGAGAGGGATGAGTTGGGGGGGTAGGATTTGTTGAGATCGGGGGTGTACTCACGGAGAAGGGAGATGCAAAGGGCTGGATGGAGATGGCTGGGACAAGAGTCTGGAGAGTCAGACAGCCAGCAGGACGAGTCGCAGGCAGGCAGGCAGGATATTATCGCAGTGGCGAGCGAACTGACAAAGTCGGTGGGAAATCGTGCTTCGGCCTCAGCTTACTTAAGCAACCCCCCACCCAACCCTCCACCGTTCTCTTCTCTTTCTCGCTACACGATCCTTAGATTGTCTCGACAGGGTGTCCCCGTGTCACCACCAGCCTCTCCGCTGTCCACTGTCGGTAATGAGTCAAAGTCGTGTCAGAGCAGGACGAGTTTGGCTGGGCCCCGTCTTGGGGTCACGCCAGTTGGGATATCACCCAGCACCCTCGACACCGCCGGTCGCACACTCTCTCGCATGGCGTGTCGCCTCTGTAGCGTCATGGTGTTGTGTTTGGCAGACATGTCGCGTAGTCGACTATGAATAACAAGCTCTCCCTTGGGGTATCCTGCCGACACAGCCTGTTCATGAGCCTTGCCGTGGACGCGTTTTGTCTGCGGGCCAGCGCGTGCTGATCAGAACGGGGCGGACACGTTGCTGATATCCGAGCCGAAGTGAAGTGGGGTCGGCGCGGGTTGCGATGTCGACGATGGGCGCAGCGCCGAGGGTGATCGATGGTACTGCACAGTATTCGGGTCTGCCATCCCCCAACAGTCGTGCAGCGAGTCGGGGTCAGCGACGACCTGGAATCTGTCTTCCCACCGAGATAGATGCTGTGAGGACTGATGGTCTGAGGTCTGAGGTCTGAGGAACGGTCACGTCGAGAACGTAAGAGTGGCAGGGACCCTCGTAGCGCCGTGACCAGTCCCAGCTGGGCCTCATGTCGACAGCCCGGCATCTCTCGTTCCCATTTCTTTCCTTCCTTTCCTCCATCCCCAATAGCGCCTCTTTTCATCTAGCTTGCCTCGCTGTGTACTTCGTCCTTTTGTATGGATGGTCGTAACACTCGCCGGCGTGATGACCGCCCAGCAGCCGATCCTTTTAAGCCTTGGGTCTCCACCGACAAGCATCCTCCCGACTATGATTCTGACCGCCGCCGACAGCGCTCTGCAACCTTTCCAGCCCACTCATACGACCCGAGGTCTTATCCATCCCACGATACCCGATACAATGAGCCGAAGCAGTCTTCCCGCACCCATCGTCAGGATCCCCATTACCCCTCGGCAGCGCCGTATCCCTCCCATCATCATTCCTCGACGCAAGCCCCCTCGACAAGCAAAGCCTATCAGCACGCGACGCGCCCTTCCGCGCAGTACTCCTCCTCCGGCTATCACTACCCACAACCCTCGTCATATCACCCCTCACACACAACGCCCACATATCCAGTAGCCAGTTCGTCTCGCAAGCCCCACCCACACCCACCTGACTCGAAACCTTTGAGACGACCCGCCCCTCCAACGCACCAATCCGCTTACGACCAGGTATCCAGTGGCGAAGAGATAGCGAGGGCTTCAAGACATCCGTTGCGTCCCGTTCACTCTTCAACGCAGCCCCCTCTCACGGCCCCAGCATTTTTAGTGTTTTGGCGACCACCG
>JBBPJW010000452.1:0-29770 GCA_038088935.1 Pulveroboletus aff. viridisquamosus
CACATTTTGAATCTTTTGACTTGTTTTCCTTTGCCTTCTGTTCCTAATGCTTGTTTTCTCCTTTTAGCCAGCAGTTTTCAGTCCAATAGCCTGAAATTTCATAGTTGTCATAGTATGGTTGACCAAAAATGGGTTTGTGACTGCATTCATTCTTGTTTGACCTGAAGCAGGTGGCCTGAAAGCTAGATTTGATGTTTTGGCTGGTGTGTACTCCATGTTTTTCCTAAATATGGATTTAACTTCAGATGAAATATAGCATGCTGATAGAGTGGCAAAGACATAGTTCCATGTGTTTGGTGTGAAAATGCATAAGAAGCATGTGAATAGGCAGTTGTCAATGTCTTTATTTATCAGAATAAAGTCATGGCAGTATGACTTTATTTTTGCAAGATAGGTAGCTAGATTCTCTCCATCTATATAGTGTGTGGTGACTAGTAAGGTAATGGACATGGTCCAGTCTGTGGCCATAGTACTGGTATATAGCTAATGTGCTTTAGCTCAGATTTCCACTGCTGTGGGTAAATGTCCCAGCTGGTTCTGTATCTTTTCCATTATCACTGCTGTAAGTATGGAGCTAACAAGTAGGTTTGCCTTCTGCCAGCAGGCAAAATGATGTTGGATCTCCTGTATAAGTCCAGATGGCCTGGTAAACTGGGAGTTCAGGTAATCATGGAGTTCAACAGTTTCCAGGGCATGTTGTATGATACCTGTTCATGTGATGTAGTTTATTTCTGTAAGTTTGGATTTGAGTTGAAACAGGTGAGTATTGTGTTAATGCTTTGAAGTGTGAGAATCTGCAGGATAATAACCTGCATGGTTGAGAAGGATATGTTATGACACATTTTTCTTTTCTTGATCACATGATCTTATCTTATCTTCACCACATGATTATCTAATCTTTTATCTTATCAGGGCACATGATGGATCACATGATCCAGGGCATAGGGTTAGCCTCATGTCTCAAGACCCTACACTTCTTTTCATTTCCACTCCTTCTCTTTCATTCCAGAAGCTGGACCCTTGATGGTTCCCACAGATGCTTCTCTTCTTTTTGATCCCCGTGCCTTATGCAGGGGAACATTCCCATCAGGGACTTGATCCATTTGCAGTGTGCTGTAGTATAAATACCATAGTCTTAGCCTCTCAAGACTCCAGTCTCAAGCACTTGTATCTACTAGTGTTAACTCAAGATTCCCCTTTCTTGTAAAATATCCCTTTCTTGCAAGCTTGTGGCACTTCACCTTGAGGTGCATAACAGGATGTAGTCAGCCAGTAGATATATTGGGAGTAATGGTAGTTTTATTTCTTAGAAATACTGTGGGCCTAAGTCTTTCCATTGTTTTACTATGGGTAGATTGTCAGCTATCTGTTGCATCAAAGAACATTGTGCTATTAGGGCTTATAACCTATTGAAAGGGTATTCTGGGCTATAGATTTGGGCAATTAGTTCTTCAGTCAATAGTATTGGACTTATATTTATATATCTATAGGTTTAGGCAATTAGCCCTTATATAAGGTGAGTATAATTAATTTACAGCATGTAGTGAGTGTAAGCTTATCTCCAGTCAATAGTATTGGACTGGAGGGAGCAGGAATAAGCAGTAATGTCAACATATTAATGATCTGAAAAAGGAAATATAGTAAACATAGGTAAATGTGGGTTTATCTGTGCCTGCTGTTTGGCCTAATCTCTGACATATGCATTGTTAATCACTTGTGCTGTCCATGCTGACTTAACTGATTACCAGCCAGCATTCTTATATCAACTCATTTTGAATTGGTGTGCACATCACTCATTGTGTCATCCATTTACCATTAATCTTTATCCACTGCAGATCTGTCACCATTATTTTCATGCCTTCAAACATGCTTTCTTTCTCTGGGCTTATCTAACTTGCCCCACTTGCCTCCTAACACTATATCCTGGCTTAGAACATTCAACTGGTGAATACACTTATTCCTGTGGCCCTTCAGACATCCTCTGTTGTGCTGGTAACTTCCTGGTGCATTCAAATCACATTCTAAGTCATCTGGCTCATCTTATCTGGCTTATCTTAAGCTTTTCCAGGTGAATTTCTAGATCTTTCTTGCTTTGGACATTCCTTAATGTGACTTAACATGTTCCAGCAGTCTATTGGTCTTATTCTGACATCCTTCTTACATTCAGATGTTATTGCTATAAGTACTTCATTGCTTGACTTGGCCTGGCTATTCCATTCCCCCTCAAGCTCAATGCTTGGGGGTATGTTTTTTTGCTGCATGGATTTGTTAGGTAATTTGCAAGGTTTTGAAGCTTGTGATGTCTTTGACACACTCTCAGCTCCCTTTTTGATCCTCTCCACAACCCTTAACTTGCCATTCCTTTCATTTATGTCTGCTGGCTGGTTAGGTGGTTTTGCAGGTATGTCTGGATGATGTTCATTGTTACCTGTCATGTCATGTCTGCAGAGTCATTTGACAGTCTTAGCTTCACTACCTTGCCATCTCCATTTAGCCAATTGTGCAACACATATTATGTGCTTGCAATTGCCTTGATATTTATGCCAGCTTCTGACTGGCATCATGGTCATGTATCATGGCTTGGTAAGTCCATTGCATTAATCCTTGAATACCTGGTTTGCTCCTTGGGTCCTGACATTATCAATGTAAATGCTTTATTACTTAGCTCAACCTGGTTACTCCACTCCCTCTCAAGCTTAATGCCTGGAGGTGTGTTTTTTCATTGTGTGAACTTTTCAGATGGCATATGCAGCTCATGGAGGTCTATTGGTATGCTGTTGTCACCTCACAGAGTATGCTGATTGTTTTTGTCTAATTGTGCTGCAGGCTGCTCATATGCAATCACAGCTACTTTCTCTCCCTTAATCAACATGCTACAACATGTTCTTACATTCTCCTGGCCATCCTGTGTATCTCAGCACTCCTCTCTGACATTGCCATTGCCATCTGCATCCACATATCCATGTGTGATACTCCCATTTGGTTGGTCTTCAATGTTTTTACCTGATTTGACCTTCTGCTGGTCATTATGTGTCTGCAGGATTGTTGACTCTGTGACATCATCCTCCACACTGTCAGATATTCTGGATGTGCCATCTTCATGTGCAGTGAGCCTACCACTCCTGCTGCTTACCCTTCAGTACTCTCCCTTGAGTGGCATGTACATGGATTTATCTGATAGATTGTCTCCATGGCTGATTTTGATGTCTCTGCCCAGTTTGACCTTCTACTAGTTAACTCATGTCTGCAGAATCCCCATTACCCTGGACACATTATCTTCATGTGCAGTGAGCTTATTGCTCCTGCCACTTGTTCTCCAGTTCTTTTCCTCAAGTGGCATGCTCTGGGGTTTGTCTGGCAGTTTATTCACATGATGGCCTTTGCTGTTAACTAACTGCCCATCTGAGCCTTCCTATATGCATGCAATCATATTGCCACTGCACTTATTATTGTCATCAACCTTGCTTTTCCCACTCTTAACCTTATCTTGGGTATTTTCTTCCTTTGTGTTGCTTGTGGCAATGGCTAGGCTCTCTTCAAATGACTCCATTTCATGGTGCATTTATATGGCATGTGTGGTGATCACCTTGACCAGAAAGATTTTATGGTGAGTCATATTACTTTATATTTGACTCTGTTCATTGGCATTGGCATGGCCATTGTAAGCTCTATTGGGCATTATATCCATGTAGCTGGCTTCAGCATCACCACTTTTTTGGCAGTCTGTGGTAAGTATCTTGCAGGTGGCATTCTTTAGATTGGACCTAACATTCTTTCATCTTATATCAGCCTTCTTGACCTTACTGATCCTTTCAACCTCTTTACTACCTTGTGGCTTGAGTAGCATGTCCTGCAAGTCATTTATGGTGCCCACAAGTCCTTGACAAGTCCCAGCACCCTTGTCTTGTACCCAACCTTCACTAAGAGACTATGGTACCATCCTGCATTTGCACCATCATTAGCATTTAAGGCTAACCACAGACAAGCCTCTTCTCTAGCCCACCACAGCCTTAAGATCTATGTTAGTTCCTACCTGGGCCTAGCATAACAGGAAGCATGCTTTCACTATTACTGCCTTGGCCACCACCATGCTAATTACTCTATCTATCAATGTCCTCTTTGCTTTTGTTGGACCCCAGAACATGCCCAATATTTCTGTTCCCTTTGCCACCATGCACTACCCATTATCTTTCCATTGTTATCATGTACTTCATCCACATCATTATTCCTATGCTCCATCACAACCCATTCATCATAACATCATACCACTTCCATGTCTTATGTCTTAATACTATTACCACCCCCCTATGATAACATTGATAATGAAAATGATGTCCTTGATAATGTAGCCTGGGCCAACATTACAGGTCTACTCACCCCTTTATATTAAAGCCTTCACTGGGTAGTTTAGGCATACAAAGGGGATAATGTTATAATTTCTCTTTTTGGCCTCCATTTTCTGTTATTTCTTTAATGCCCTTTACAGTACCCTAAACCCTATTGCAAATCCCATTACAAATTCAGTACTGTTTCATGTTTATCAAACTTAGATAATTTGCAACTGCTATTGCAAATCTTACAAAGTACATTTTACCTTCTTATTTTATATTTCTAACATGCTTTATCAGTCTATTTGTTGTGCTTCATCAGATAACCCCTTTTCTTACTGATCCTATGTAAATCCTATTTTCCTTTTAGACCAACAATGGCCAAACCTGTAGTATAAAGTAGTATAATTTGCCTCTTGTCTTCTTATGCTACTTCTTCCTTTCCATACCCTATACCTGCATACTTAGGGTTCCCCAATATTACCAGCAGTCTCCAGCCTGCTTATCATTAGCCTTAGCATCCAGCCAACTCCTCACCTGCAACCTTGCAAGTGCATGTTGCCCTTGTCAATTGTATGCTCCATCAAAGGACTATATTTGTCCCTATCCAGGCCAGATGTAACAATCATTACAACATCACCTAGCATTCTTGCTCCATCCCCAATTTCAGCACTTCAGCCAACCCTATCTCTGCCATGCCCATCAAAACTCTTCCCTAGCTCTTCTTTATCTGCATCTATATAAACTCAAACAATACTATAGAAATTTTTACTAATCTCTTTTCTATTTCCTCTTCAGGTACTTCACTAATTGAATCTTTACCCACAGTGGATCTTATCTCATTACTCCCATGTATTATTTCTGATCCTGAACCCACTGCTGTTACCAACACACCATTCAGCCTGCTGCCCATTTTCCCTTCAGGGCTCTATCATTATCCTGCCTCTATTAACTCCTTTCATATTATCACTGCTGTGAACTTGCCCATTACTTCTTATGCCCTTTACCTCTTTAACCAGTCCCCAGACTACTCCATTCTTGCTACTTATTTATCTTCAACTTTTACTCAGCCCTGTTGGTAAGGCACCACCTAGATATAAACTTACCTCTATGTGCCCTCTATACTCTTTTTTACCAAGCCAAACATGTTCAGCTCATGGCAGCCCTTTTCCAGCAGACTGCTAAAGTTAACATCAATGTAGTCTATATAGGTCTTAAAGCCATTTACTGCCAGATGTTATTTACCCTCAATAACCTGGCATATTAGTTGGAGCTTGGCAAGTTCCTTATAGACCTAGACCAATTTGAGCAAGAGTCTTCCACAGCATATATCCAGGCATTTTCCACTATATTATCTTCTTTATCTGCATTCTCTTTCTCACTTACCATTAAGAATTTGCCATCATAATCCATGTAGAACACTGGTGAACTGGCCACCATGGCAGAACCTTTTCTTCCCTTCAACCACCTCCACAGTGGTGATGGCTGCTTTCAATGCCACACTCTGGGCCATTGCAGAATTTATTTCCCATAATATCAATGTTCCTTCTGTTTCCAATGGAAACTGGGATATAACCAAGCTAATTGCCTGCTTCACTGCCCTAACCCTTCTTTCTTCCCCTTTTCCTCTTCCCACTCCCATGGCTTCTTCCATGGCTTCTTCCATGGCTTCTCCCATGGCTCCTTCTGTAGCTCCTTTCACAGCTTCTGTTCTTTGCATATCTCTAATGCTTTCTTGTTATATTCTGAAACCTTTGGACTTCCTTCATTCCAGAACATTTCTTTAATCAATGGCCATGACTTATGGCTATTTCCATTGCATTCCATCCATTTCCTCACAGACCACTTAGTAACCCCTAGTTATTTATGCTGACTCATTTAACTAAGTTAGAACCTTATTCTTGTACTATAAAGTAGTGTACTTCACCTCCCTGCTTCTTATGCTACTTCTACCTTGTTTCTCTTTTCACTACTCTGAAATCTATAGTTGTCCCCTTGTATCAAAGTGCCCTGGTTGTTATAACCTTGATGAATATCAAGCAGCCAGAGACAAAAACAAGGGAGGAACTAAAAACCACCTAAAACCAGGCTAGTAGAGAAAGTGAGACTTGAATGGTTATCTTATAGACTTTAGAAAGCTAACTTGAAGGGACACTATATCAAAAAATGTGAATATCACAAGTGCTTAGGTCTAAATATTTGAAACACCTGGAAATGCTATTATATCTATGATATACAAGCCACAACAACTATTGTAAGTTAAATAATAATATAGGAGTAATTAGAATTTTTTTAAAAAGGCAAAAAATATAAAGACCATAACACTAATGATTACTTCCTAGTCTCAGCAAGCCCAGCATTTTTGCTTTACCTCCTGTTATAATCACTTTTTACTTTTCACATCACGTGACCGTGGGACACCTTTAACCCTTCACCTTTTTCACATTTCACCTCTTCACTCTTTCACACCTTCACTTTTCACACTTTCACTTCTTCACACCTTCACTAGTCAAGCTCTAGACCATGACATCATCACCTGGCAGCTCCCATGAGGAACTGCTATGGTACTTGCTCCTTTATCACCATTGGTCAGCTTACTGTAGCATAGTTAGGGCTGGACTAGTTTACATGGTCCGTGCACCTCCATGTAGCATATATAAAGGGCTGGCACAAGCTGGAATTCTCCAGTCTTGTGCACTTGAGCCTTAGAGCTTTATACAAGGCCTTGACTCCTTCTCTTTTCCTACTTTTGCCTAGTTCACTGGGGTCTTAGTTCAAACCCAGCTCTTTAGCAGTTAGCATCCACTGGACAGTACAAGATTGAGGACATAGTAGCAAGATGCCATTTCACCTCCAATCCTCACTAAGAGACCCTCAGTACCATTCTATATTCACACCATGTCCTTAGTCCTTAGGCTAACCAATATCAAGCCTTCTCTTAGCCCCAGTCCAAGCCCACAAAATCTACACTAATCCCTACCCAGGCCTTATATAATGTTATAATGCATATTTTTCATTTTTATTACTTTTTCCATCTTTTTACTTTTCCTTTGACTCTTCACATTGTTATATCATATGACTGTGGTAATCCTTACCTTTTTACTCTTTTACCTCTTTATGTGTCATACCTTTACATTTCACTCTTTCACATATAACAGATCTAAACTTGATCTAGATGTTATGTACTTAGCAAACACTAATAGTCTTGTTATGTAACCATGAGACTCACTTGTCTAATTAATATTAACTCTAGACATAGGTTTAATTCTTTATTCAGAGTATTTTCCCATGCAGGTGATAGTTATATAATATGGCAGATTTCTAGATGAGATCTAGATCTAATGCTGATAATATCTGATCTAATAGATCTAGATGAGAATCAATCTGTGGCAGAGATTCAGATGGGATTTTCTTGACCTCATGGTAGCCATGCCTTATTCATATTCACTATCCCTGCATCTTTTCTTTCATTCTCCTACATTCTCATGATATAGTTCTTTTCTTTTATTCCTAATATACAAGGCCACTGCCTCATTCCTATTCTCTAACCTATGCTTCTCTATTTATTAGCATGCATACTTACTGCTATGGGTGACCTTAGATAGTAGTTACTAATCCTGTACTAAGGCTATATGTCTCTACTGCAATATATAAGGTGTAGGAAGAGACTTGAAGCAATCTAGTCTTGATCTTCTTGTAACATTCCTGTAACATTCAGTGTCTTTACTCTCTTCTTGCACTAGTTATCATGCAGTGATCACAGGAAGACCCTTTCCCTTTTCTTCTAGTTATAGGTCACCTTTATAATCCTTGTATTTTCTCTATTGCCTAGTTTAGAGCCACTAGCTCAAAAGCCCTCTTGTTGTTATTTATTTGTTTGTGTCACACACCAGTCCATATCATATTTAGAAGGCACCAGGAAGGTACATAATACCCTAAAACTTTGATGCCCCCTGCCATGCCACTTTCTATTACCTTAAAGACACTTCTATCTCTATTTCTATCCTCATTTATTGAGTTTCAGACATTCTGCTCATTATTGAGACTAATGCCTCTAATTATACTATTGCAGATATTCTTTTACTCTATTGTTCAGACAATGAAGTCCACCCTATTATGACTTTTTCTTTTACTTAGCATCTTCAGTGTTCTTTCTTCTCTACTAGCTTACTTTAGTATATGTAATACTTTAGATATATTGCATGGCCAAAGCTATGCAATATCTGAGTAGTAATATAGTGGCAGTGCCAGTGTCAAGTTTCCTTAAACTTGAACACTTGTGTCACTAGCCTTCTCTGACTCCTCCTGGTCTGCTTTCTCAGTCTCAAAGCCCTTTTTGGATTCTATTCTCTTATCCTTGCCCTAGCCCTTGTATAGTTAGTGTTTTCCCACATTCCACCCCTATTATTATTCCTCTTGATTCTTATTACAAGCCAGAGTTATAACACAACCTGTCACATTCTACTCATGCACATTCTCTGTACCCAAACTTAACTACAATATCCATGATAAGGAACTTTCTTGTTATCTTTGAAGCATTTAAAACCTGGTGTCACTACCTTGAGGGTTCTGGTACTCCAATTGATGTTGTTACCAATCATAAAAACCTTGAGTATTTTGCTATGACTAAGCTTTTGACTTACCAGCAAGCCCAGTAGTTAGAATTCCTCTTCCAGTTCAATATGCTTATTCATTTCCATCCAGATTGTCTTAGTGCTAAATCTAACACTTTGACTAGATAATGGAACATCTATTTCAGAGAGGGAAATAGTGACTATGTCTGCATCAATCTGCATAACCTCTAACCTGTCTTTACACAGGAGCAGCTTATTACCTTGCTTCAGGAATCTTTCTTGGTCACTGTTATGATTCTCCTGTCTCTTTTCTTCTTCTCCACCATGTTTCACATTTATGTGTCCCAGACACTTTCTTGTTCTTGCTCTAGAATCTTCACCTTCTTTGATTCCAGAATATTCCCTGACTCATCAAACATTACTCATGATCTGCATCCCTTACATGAGTTATATTATATTATGCACAGAATACTTCTTCCATGTTCCATCCATTTCCACATGGATCACTTACTTAGCATTTGTCATCCCTATGACTCATCCAACTGAGTCTGAACCTTGTTTCCTTATACTATAAAGTAGCATACTTCATCTTCTTTTTTCTCATGCTACTTCTGTTATGACTCTGGAAACCAGAGGCTATACCTAGATCTAATGGAGGAGGAGGAACACAAAAGGGAAAACCTCAAGGGAGGATCCTGAGAGGAGCAACCAAGGAATGGGGAACTACGAAGGAGGACTCAAAGGAGACTCATGCCTGAGCAACTAAGGGCCTAATCCTGAAAGGGTTTGGTTTCCAAAGAAGTGCTAACTGTGAAGTACAAAGTGATAAAGTCTGAGGAGACTTTACCACCAGTACTGCCCCTTATATATTGCCTAGGGAGGTGCACAGACCATGTAAGTAGAGCCTACCCTAGAGTACTACTATCTATGTAAACCAATAGAAGTAAGAGAGCACTATTAAATAAGAGAGGGGATAGCATGGAGCAGATATAAAAGGATGAGGCAGTGGCCTTATGGATAAGGGGTGTATAATGGAAGAGAAGGTCAGGGTACAATATGAGGACAGGGATCTCTGCCACAGATGAGATCGTATCTAGGATCCATCAGATCCATGGAGATAGATCAGATCTAAGATTAGGAAGATCCTGGGCAGATCCAGGGAAGATCCTCAGATGTAGTCACATGACCACTGACCATGAAGTACTTGTAGTAAATGGCTAAGCCCTAGGCTAGGGTTATCCTGAAAAGGAGTAGGGTTCCCACAATCATGTGATGTGAAAGTGGTAGTTGTAATAGGTTCACAACAACTTCTACCTTCTACTTCCATGTACATCAATCTACTTGATACCTTGGCTGCTCAGAGGCTACTCCCTCTCAGCAATCTATACTCCTTCTTAGTCCACACATCAGTGTACAAGAGGGAACCCTTGAAACCTGCAAGCCAGCATCCTTGCAGTCACTCAACACCTTATTCATGTTATGATGCTTTTTTTTTTCTTGATCATGTGACTTTATCTTATCTTCACCATGTGGTTATCTAATCTTTTATCTTATCAGGGCATGTGATGGATCACATGATCCAGGGCATAGGGTTAGCCTCATGCCTCAAGAACCCTGTGCTTCTTTTCATTTCCATTTCTTCTCTTTCATTTTGAGAAGCTAGACCCTTGATGGTTCTCAGGCAGCTTCTCTTCTTTTTGATCCCCATGCCTCATGCATGGGAACATTCCCATCAGGGGCTTGGTCCATGCACAGTGTGCTGTAGTATAAATACTGTAGCCTTAGCATCTCAAGACTCCAGTCTTGAGCACTTGTATCATACTTGTGTTAACTCAAAGCACTCTCCTTGTTCCATAAATCCTTTTCTTGTGAGCCTGTGGCACTGTGATTTCACAGTGCATAACAGTTCAAGCATTCTTAATGGTATCATCCTTGCATTGCACCATTTCTTGCCACAAGCTGACCCTTTATTGAGCTTACCCCACTCATAGTTCCCTCTTCTGAAGGTCTACATCTGACCCTACCCATGCCTAGCATAACAGTCACTCTGGTCTTTTGGTCTGCTATCCTCTTTAACTTCAAATCACTTCATTGTGATATTCTTTTAGTGCTCTCTTCTGACTCCCTTATCTTTGTTCAGCTCTCTGCCCCTCAGCCACCCAATTCTCATTGGTTCATTGACTCAGAAGATTTTCTATACTTAAACAATCAGATCTATGTTTCAAACATTTCTGACCTGCATCTCTGAGTCCTCTGTTTTAAGCATAATTACCCTTTATTGACCTTATAGCTAATCCAACATGATTACACCTGGCCTGGCATTTGAGCTTTTGTCAAAAATTACATCTCCTCTTGCATAGCTTGTGCTCATGCCAAGATACCCTGCCATAAACCATACAACCTCTTGAAGCAGCTTTCTATTCCTAAGAATCCATGAAATTCCATTTCAGTGGATTTTATTAAACAACTCCCCACTTTCTTTAATTACTCCACAATTCTTGTTATTGTAGATCATTTATCAAAGCAGTATATCTTCATTTCCACAGATGATAAGGTAATCTCTTTGGAGCTTGCTATACTCTTCTTACTTCATATGTTTTCCAAGCTTAGAGTTTCCTTCCATATTATCTCCAATTATGGTTCTGAGTTTGTATCCCACTTCTTCTATTCTTTGAGACAAGCCCTCAACATCTGCCTTTATTTCACCTCTGAATACCACTCTAAAGGCAATGGTCAGATCAAGCAAATGAATTAGACCATGAAACAGTACTTACACATTTATTGCAACTTTTAGCAGGACAATTGATCCAAGCTTCTTCTACTCTTCTTAGCCTTCCACCTTATTACCTTTTCAGCCTGCTGCCTGGCAACCTCTTTTACCACCTTTCAAGCCTTCTCTGCTTTCTTCTATACCTTCTCCTTCCTTGCCTTTTCTTACCACTTCCACTTGGCATACTTCATATTGTCAAGCTCCTTATCATTCTCCATATGCTCCTCAAGATGTGTGTTGAACCACATATGAATATTGGCAAATAAAGATATAATAGAAAATTTTGTTGAGATGTTTTTCTAAAGTAGTAATTGTCTTTTATGGGCTTGTAACCAGCTAAGACTCTGACACTTACTCCAACATGCTCTAAATAAGGTCACATGTTCAAGGCCTTTAGGGATTCAGACCTTAAAAAGGGAATACTATTATATTCCATGTTACAAAATTGACTCTATTCTATCTCTGGTGCAACTCCAGTTGATTTTGGTTTAATAGCTACATGTTATTTAGCTTCCTCTTGTTATACACTGGCACTACTTAGCTAGAGGCTATTTTTTATTCTTACTCTAAATTAAGTTCTTTTTACTATTTACTGTCTTTAACTGCTTTCTTTGATCTTATCTTATCTTACATCTTATCATGCCATGAGGTTAGGTCTAGCCTGGTCTAGCCTTTGTACCTCATGTAGCATAGCCTTTTACCTCATTATAGCATAAACTTTCTCTGATGTTATGGCCTAGCCCTCTAATGTTATACCTTACCTTTGCCTTGCTTTCTTTTACTAATTACTCTCTATTTGCCATTGATTTCTATTTAGTTTTCCTTTGCCCTATTTTCTTATTTAGCACTGTTCTCTATACACCAGCTACCCCATGCACTTCTCATGGCCTGGTCCATGCATACTTTGTAGCAATATATAAAGGGACAAGGGCATAGACTGGTTTCCCAGTTTAGAACACTTGTTTACTTGTTTACCTTTTTTCCTATTGCCTTCTCTAGGCTGCCATTCTTTTGTCCTCCCCCAGTTTTGGGCATCCTTCAAGGTGGTTTCCTCTTGCTATTGGTCTAGATCTATAATATCTCTTACCTCCATCTCTTTCTATCTAATAACACTTACAACTTCATAGCTATTCCAATCTTACCTCCTGTTTTTATTTCTCTTCTTCTTATCTGTTTCTATTACCCTTTAGTTTTATCTTGATGTGAAATTGTCAGTATTATTTCTGACATCTCTATTCATATCCAGGTTGCATTGGCACCTGACTTTGCTTCTGAGACAACTCCTATTTCATTTCCTTTCTTTCTTTAGATAATCTACTTCTCCAAGGGATAAGTACTATAGCTCTATATCTTGTACCTTAGTTTGAATATTAATATAATCTAGTGCTCTTTTCTATATTTCTGTGTCCTGTTACACTAGGCCTGGGTAAGAACTAATATAGACCTTATGGCTATAATGGGCTATGGGAAGGCTTAATAGTGGTCAGCCTTGAGTACTAACAATGGTGCAAACATGGGACAGCACCATAGTCCCTTAGTAAAGATTAGGGACAAAACAAGGACACTAAGACTTGTCAAGGACTCTTGTGTGATGTTTGCCATCAAAGAATACAAGCAGGACTCCCTTGGTGAGGGTAAGGTGAAGGTTTTAATAATGCTTTGAAAAAAGCAAGGTAGATTAAGGCAAAGGTAGCATAAGAAACATAAGAGAGAAGATACACTACTTATATTAAGATAATAAGGTTCAGACTCAATTGAATGAGTCAGAGTGTTATGCTAGGCCTGGGTAGGGACTAACATAGACCTTATAGACCAGGGCTAAGGGAAAGACTCAACAAGAGTCAGCCTAAGACTAGAGTAATGGTACAAATGTGAAATAGCACCATGGTTCCTTAGTAAAGGTTAGGGACAAGACTAGGATGCTTGGACTAGTTGAGGACAAGGAGATGCTTGCCAATGATAGTTGCAAGCAGACTAAGGATTCTAATGATGTTCTAAGAGAAACAAAGCAGAGCAAGGTAAAATAAGGCAGAAGTAGTGTAAGGAACATGGAGGATGAAGTATGCTACTTATACTACTGGGAATAAGATTCAGACTCAGTTGAATAAGTCAACATAGGTGACTAAAGTAATGAAGTAATCTGTGTGAAAATAAATGGAATACAATGGAAGTGAATAATGAATAATATCCACTAACTAAGAGAGAAGTTCTAAAACAGAAAAAGTCTGAATGTTCCAGAATGCAATAAGAAAGTGTCAAAAATGCATGAAGTCTGAAGCTAAGACAAGAAGAAAAATAAAAGGCCTAAAGAAACTGACCATAACATAGAGTGTGTAACTAAGAATAAGTAAGTAATCCATATAAAAACAGATGAAATGCAATGGAAGCAGGCTATAAGTAATATCCACTGACTAAGAGAATATTCTGGAATAGAGGAAGTCTAAACATTCCAGAACATAACAAGAAAGCATCTGAGACATGCAAAAGTCAAAAGCTAGAAAGCAGGAAGAAAAAAGAAAAGATCAATTGTAACATGTCCTTCTTCTATCTCATGAGCAGGCTCTATACCCTCATATCTCTAAATTCAAGTCTCTATGACTTACTTCAACCCTTTAACCCTCTCTGCCCCCTTTTGAAATTTGAGACATCAGAACTAGTGCAAAGGCACACCATATAAAATGAAGCCAAGCTCCATTTTGTTATGGTGCAAGCCTAACACATGGTCTCACATGACCGTGAGAGACTTAGAAAGCATGTGATGCGGGTCATGTGACCAGAAGCACGTGATCATGCGAATGAGCTTCCTTATAAGGCAAGCCCCAGGCTAGGGTTAGTAGTTCATTCAGAGTATTCCCTTGCACTAAGGTTTAGGTTATGTGATACTGTGGCTGGATCCCCAATGGGATCTTAGATCCATCCAATGATATCTCTTCGGAGATTAGGATCTGATCTGTGGCAGAGATCTAAATGAGATCTCCTCAGCCTCCAGGCAGCCATGTCGCATTCATAGATCATAACCGGTGCACTTCCATTCCACCCACATCCTCATGGTGTGGCAGCATCTCTTCCACCATCCCTTATCCATGAGGCCACTGCCTCATTCCTGATCCCCACCCCATGCATCTTCCATCCCTCCTATCTATTACAAGAGCAGAGATACTTATGCTACTGGTGTTCCATAAGTAGTGTAGTCTAGGATAGGCTCCCTGTACTGGTCCGTGCATGGATGCCAATAGTATAAAGGCAGGAAGTGGTAAGCTGAGGTCTCCTCAGTCTTACTCTCTTGTCTCTTAGAAGATTATACAAGAGATCTCTATGATCTCCCAGCTGTCCCTTCAAGGGATCCCCCTGAGCTCTCTAGGGTTGTTTGGCTCTGACTCTCTCTTCTGCCTAGTTTGGAGCCACTAGCATAAAAGCCCTAGCAGACATTTAGAAAGGTGCTCACCAAGGTGGCTAGAAGAATCAAGGATATGGGTAGTGACCCATAACACATTTAACCCTTTCTCTGGAGAGTTCCAGAGAAAGTCCAAAGTATGCTCAAGTATTAACAGGATGGCAGTAAAGTACATTCTTTGCTACATTAAATGCACCCATGATTTTGTCTTGACCCTTGGTGGTTCTAATGTGGCATGATCCCTTACTTCTCATGCTTATTCTGATGCTAACCATGCCAGCTCTTCAGATCATGTCTGTTTTATATCTGGCTATGTTCTTATGCTTGACCACAGCATTTTCTCCTGGTCTGCAAAGAAACAAACAGCAACAGTGTTGTTTACAGCCAAAGTGGAGTATTACTCTGCTATTCATATTGGCCATGAAATTCTCTGGATCTGCCACCTGCTTGCAGAACTCAGCCAAGGGCTATTGACTCCTATACTCCTTTACCTTAACAATACTGCCACTATTCACATTCTTATGACTATGGATGAGATGTCATACTTATTACATTTACATCTCCTATTTCTGGCTTTATGACAAAATTGCCTGAAAGGAAATTACTCTGGAGCATATCCCTTCTGCCATCAATTTGGCTGACATCTTTATCAAGGCCTGCCTGCAGATGTACATTACTGCCTAGTTGGGCTGCTTGGATTGGCTGCACAAGTGAACTCTAGCTATGAGGGAGTGGTAATTATAGAATAACATCTGTATATTATAGCTTTCTATTTTACCATGACAGCTATTATCTTTTGTTGTCTACTTAACATATTAGCATATGACAGCTCTGTTTTACTTTAATATATTAAGTCTTTCACAGCACTCTCAGTCATTTCTTCATCCCAACTGAGTTCTAACTTCCATTAAAATATTGTTATAGAAAAAAGTATACTTGAATAATAGAGTCTAAAAGATTGTTTTACCTATTTTGATTAGTTAAAGAACTGGTAATGGTAGAGTCACTTATTTAATAAAAAATTTGACACACATTTCCATTTCTCCATCAGTAGTACTTCACTAAATTGTATATTATTTCTTTCTTTGCAATTGTAAGCATCCATTGCATGGCAACTGTAACAATCTGCAAGCCAAACATTTTATCTGTCACTCTAATCAAGTCCACCCCAATGAATGACATACAGTGGGTCAATATATACGAGAGGCAAAATACAATGGTCATTCAAAGGAGTGTGTCCATTGGAGAAAGGATCGGATCACAAGAAACATGCAGAAAGCACAGGCAAAACCAGTCAGAAACAGAGACACATGGTAATGTTGTAGCTAGAGGTAAAGAAAAGAGGCCGGAGACTCGATACTAGGTCGCGTCTTTTCGTTGGCACTCAACATAGAGCGAATCGAAAGGCACCGAACAAATTGAGGCGCCTACTTGCGTTCTTCGTCCGTGTGCGCCTCGACACCAACTTTCTCATCGGAGTATGTGGGGGGAGCAACGAATAGGGTCTCGGGAACTTGCTCATACACGAAGTATTCGCGATCAAGAGTCTCCTCGCGTTCACCGCGCACTGTGCGATAAGCAAGAACGGACAAAACCCAGAACATCCTCAAAAGGACACCGATACCACATCCTAATCAGACTAAAATCAACTCAGTAAAAGGCGGTATCTGTGGCTTCTCACCAAGAACAAAGGCTACCGCACGACCTTCCCAGGGGCCAAGTGACTTGATTGCCCGGTGGATGCGCTTCAAGAAACTCTTGTGGTGCCTGTGGTGGTGCCCATGATGTTCGTGGTGTCCACGGTGAGGGCGATCGGGGCGTTCATGATCGTGGTGCTTTCTGTGGTTTCCTTCCTCGCTGACTTGCTCTTGCGGGTGAACATCGACGTTGGGGGCAGGATAAACTGTGTGGACGATGTGGACTTGATTAAGCCTAGGCAAATTAGCATCGGTTGCAATGAGTGGCATGCCAAGTGCATGACGGAGGGTGTTGGCCAAGCGGAGGGCTTTCTCGCGCAGCGAGGCACCGCAGAAGTGGTGACCAAAAACTTTATTCTTGTCCGGGAGAGGAGCGCCTACGAGAGCTACAGGATGAACAACGCGGGCAACGTTGTCATCGTTACCGTTTACGTTGGCATTTGCCAGCGCAAGGCCCAGGCGAATGTTGGCATTCGCATTAGATGCGGGCTCGACAACACGGATGGGCTCAGCGGCAACGAGACTGGCTGTGGATGCAACGAATCGTCGGGTTGATACCGTGAGAGCAAGGTAGGCGAATCAAGTCTCACCGACGCTGGCCCCAGCTAGGAGTAAGGGTAAGATGGAAAGACGCATGATAGCTGATAGCTTTGCTGATCACTGCTTAGCTTTGTTGGATGGCAAGAACCAGCGGTGTAGATGGGCGAATTGGGTAGAGACGAAGTGGAACGAGGGCAATGACGAGCAGGTGTTTTACCAAGCCCTGCGAATTTCAGACTCCGACATGCCGCCCCCTCCTCCGCAGTCGAAACGCCAGCTTACGTGCAATCTACAGCATGACTACGCGGACGAGTCGGGCAGCTCGCCGTGCACAGACCTCGGCAGGAGCACTGACCGGGAGAGTGCTGCGTGTGTTTCAGGAATGCCTCTGTCCACCATAGATTGGGCTTCAGACTCGTTCCTTTGGCACGACCCCCCTCCCCCACGAGTTGACGACCCAGTCTGAGCGAGAAGGAATCAGAGAGCGGACGACTGCCTGTGAGACAACGGGCGTCAGCGTCTGCTGTCGGACACACCCGCATGGCCGCCGTGCCCGATTTGATACTTGTACTCACGCAGTGACGCTGAACTTGAGCGACGTGAACACTACCGTCAGTTTGACCGCGTTTCCTACAAGTTCCGACCATCCCTTTTCGTCGAGCAAGACCATCCCATCATCCTCCTCCCCGTGCAACCGGTAAAAACGGGCGTAAATGGAGACCTCCGGTTTATACCTAAACTCGGATATCCACCAGTCGTCCTTGGTGGCGAAGCGATGGATGAACAGGTCTACCGCTTTCTGCGTGAACATCAGCGTCATGCACCTTGGACGTTCGAGCTGAAATACGCACTCGATAACTCATAGCTTGAAGTGCGGCCCTCCCGAATGCACGCCTCTCGTTCCTGCAGGAGACAATCACCTGTGGCGGGAGCTGTTGCGCTGACGTGACAAACTGGTGAAGGAGAGCGATCGCCGAGACAACATCTGTTGGCAACGCTGGCGCCTGCGACTCGGAAAGTTTCGGAGTCGGAGTCACTCGACTCATGACGGGCTGAGACGAGACCGCACGCCCAGTCAATGGCGACGTTGCGTGTCCGTGCGCACATCGCTGGTAATATGATGTATTGATTGCACCCTAATCCCAACTGGTCTGATGGCGTAGTTGGTTATCGCATCTGTCTAACACACAGAAGGTCTCCTGTTCGAGCCAGGATCAGATCAAGTCTTTTTTTCCCACTCTCTCCCTCACCGAGCTGCAGAGCAGCTTCTTCCCAGCCTGCCCAAATGCCCTTGTCCTTTGGTCTTCCCAAAGTCACAGGTACTGCGAGTTTGTGGCCGTGGATTACCAGGGTCACGAAGCGCGTGGGTGCCAGTTGCCTTTTGTCTGGTGCCAAGCACGGTTAATTCCCATTGCCCCGAGTTGCAGAGGATCAGAAAAAAATTAGCGTACACTCCTTCCGCAGTTCCACTCACCCGCTCTGGCCTAGTCAAACGCTCTATTCTTCTTCTGTGTTCCATATGGTGCCCACCTTGAGCGCGAGCTCGTTCCGCACACTAAGACCGCGCAATCTGTCTACAAAAGTGATTGCACTCGGTGCTCTCGTCACCTTGACAATCACCCTCTATTTATTTTCATGGTCTGAGCCTTCGCTCTGGCTGTCTGACTGGTCGTCGGTCTTTGCGGGGCGTCAACGGGCTAAGTGCCCGCCGAATGCGTGGTCCTCGGGGTATTGGACGAACAGTGCAAACACCGACCTGCCTGTGCTCACGAGTGCTGATCAGGCACTCCTGTTCGCCGGGTTGGAAGGATGTGCGGCAGATCGGGAATACTACTGGCATTTAGGTGTAGATCATCCGGAGCAGTGGGACAGATTCCCCAACGTCTCTTCGTACAAGTGGCAACCTTCGTCCGCATGCGACGTGCGGCCACTCAATGGCGCTGCCATGGTCAAAGACATGATCGAGCAGGGAGGATGGTTGTTGCTCGGTGGTGAGTTTGTCCTTGGTGTTTGCTCGCACGACCTCTGTCCTGACACATTTTCAAGACTCCATCACGGAGAATCATTTCTTTTCGTTGTCGTGTCTTCTGTACCCACATGTTCGTGCGACGCCAAACTATACCGAAAACCCGTATTTCGACAGAGCCTGGCCACAGAACCTATACCTCTCGCCCCAGTCTCCTCTCATACCCAACCTCAAGTTTCCACACGACTTCTCTATCGAGAATACTCCACTGGTCACCTTCCGTCGTGTCGATCTTCTATTCAACAAGGATGATCTCGAGGCACTATATGAAAATACCTTTCGAATGGAAGCAGAAGACGAAGATCTCGCTTCCACAAACGGAACTGCCAAATCTCTTTTCAGTGAGGAGCAGATGTGGTCGTTGTCGCCTCGGGAATACATGCCCACTCTCTTGGCTCCTCCACCTGAAGGAAATTATGGGACACTGGTCGTGAGCACAGCCGGGCACTGGACGACTACGTTGATGAGTGCGTTTCGCGACGAAGAGGCTGGGGATGAGGCGGGGTATGGCATCGCGGGCGTTAAGTCGTTCTTCAAGGTTGCGATGCGAGCGTGGGCGGAGCAGGTGCAGGATGCAATCGACGAATATCGGCGCAACGGCGGTACACGACCGAAACAAGTTGTCGTCAGGGCTTACCTACCTGGCCACGAAGACTGTCACAACCACCGTGAACCATGGACGAAGATTTTGCCATACCAGTGGCGATGGTACAATTGGCCATGGATCCAGGATTTCAACGCGATTTTCCAGGTGAGTTATTGTCATGTTGAACATGTCCCGTCCTGTTTCTCCTTTGGGGGGACTTTTGCACTTTTGTTAGTATGGGACGAATATACTGACGGTCTTCTTTATGTGTACATTGCAAAAAAAAAAAAAAAGGATCTTTTCGAGACGCGTGAATTTCCCGATATTTTCTACCTGCCCATCGACCGTCCGGGACGTCTTAGGCCTGATGCGGTGTGTCACATCGCCCTCGTCGTTCCCCGCGCTTAGACCTTTACTAGCATGCCGCCGGTGATTGCCTACATATCATGTCCGGCGCTGGCGTCCTCGAAGGATGGTCGCATTACATTTGGCACTTCGTCACTCGGGAGATCCCAGGGCGCATACGATAGGCCCGGTACGCGCACTCTCTGGGCCACCTTTACTTCCCAGTATATAGAACTTATACCCATACTTTGGAGGGGGGGCGCGCGTGCCGTCTAGGGATCCGCAGTTCGTTATGTATAATTGATGGACTGCATGGTTAGTTCGTCCGGGACACTTTGCGCACGCGCTTGGTTTATTCGTTATGCTAGAGATGATACATAGTATGCCTCTGGCTCTGCATCTTTTTTTGGTACTTGTATACCTTGACTAGCGCCCGTCGAGATGAGGGGATGGCGACGAGGCCGTCGGTCCCATCTCGAACCGGCCCGCTTACCCCGTGGGTGTTCTGGCGGGGTTTCATGCGCGCTTACAAACAATAATGATTTCTCTCGTCATACGGTGACCACAGCAAAGTGCGAAGACCATCGTTCCTGGTCATTTGAGCTCATCACGAGGTACTGGTAGCATGTGGAAGACGAACGGGCTAGGGATCCCGTCCGCCCGTTTTTTGTAGCCGATGTAGCGGTGGCCCACATCCTGCAAAAGGTATTAATGGATTGGTAAAATCATGGCTTGAAAGCGAAAATAGCAGTGTTACAACACCCGCAGAGCGACCACGACACCCGAAAACCAACAAGTTCATACTCTAAAACGACGGAAGACAGCAAAATCTAAAGGCAGATACTCTAGGTGTACTCGCAAGAGACGAGGAGGGGTGAATTATATAATACTGCATGTCCGTGCCAGTTATTTGTGTACGCGAGTGAAATATGTCGTCCATGAATACAACCGAGATCTGATACACAACTTCGAACCATGGTGCGAGGCACGGTGCGAAAAAAAAGGTGAGCATGTGGTGCACAAACTTAATATTTGGATCCGGTGACCTTCGGAGGTTGGGTGGTCGGGAAGTCATTGGTTGAGAGCTCCCGCACGTGGAACGCGCGAGGCGGCGACGCCAAGGTTGTGCGCACTAGGAGTTGGGATGGCCATGTACAGCAAATTATGGTGCGGTATACGGGCTAGATTCTCTGCTGATGCGTAGCGTGGGTGACTCTGTAAGACGTCATAACTCGGTGGGAACTCGCGGTCAGCCGAGGACATCTGCCAGTCAAGCGACATTTCCATTAAATCAACATAATGAAAAATGAAAAATGAACTCACAGGCGTGCCTGACTTGCTTTGCATAGCACTTGCAACCAGCACAGGTGTTCGGGCAGCATTAGAGCCAGGGTGCTCGGGTACGATGGGCAATCCTCGGATGGTGCGGGCCTGCTCGGGAAAGTGCTGCGTTACAGGTGTCGACACAATGCTGTCAAAGTGTTCCCCTATCCGGATAACGTCGTCTTCGATTTCCCGACCTTCTGGTACTCCTTCCAAAGGTGTATATTGAGAACGGCGTTCACTATGCCCGTGAATGCTGCTACCGTGCCCAGAGCTGCTTACATCCGGGCCGTCGACGCGCCATCGTGAACCAGGTTCCAAAGACTGGACCTCTTGCGGCCGTGATCGAAAAATCCACCACCAGCGCAGTGGGCCACGCTTTGCAGTTGACGAAGACGGATACGGGGGGGTCTTGTTCGGGGGGTAATCAAATCCATTGCTATGCATTGTCAGCGGCGTCATCGAGTCGGATGAGCTAGAGCGAGATTGTCGGGCTCTGCGAGAGTCGAATGGGAGGGACGCCGTGCGCATGGAATCATCGAGTGTCATGGGGGCATCGTGGCGGTCGACGCGCATTCGCGTACGTCGGGGGACGAACATGCGCTCTATCTTGGCGGCCCAGCTGGTTCGTACTTCATGGCGATTGTAATGATGTTTGTGAGCTGGTTTTCGTTGCCAAATGACATAGGCTGCGAAGACGAGCAGCAGGACGCCACCGACAACTGCGGGTGTAGCTATTTGAAGAGGGCTCCAGCCGTTGTCGCCGTCGACATCACGGGCCTGCTCCAGGAGGTCATTCATACGTTCTTCAGATTCATACGCAACCTTGGGAAACACGTACAAAAAGCCGCTGATATATCATAAGCAGATGTGTCGACGGAAGAGAGATAGGGCAACGTACCTGAGGGTTCGTGGGTATGAACACCATCGCGTCTACAGAGACGTGAAATAGGGCAGGGTGGGTTGGAACGCGAGATGGAGTATGGAAGGGGAGATTCATAAGAAGAGAGCTATTTCTGACCCAGACAGCTGTCATTGCCCTATCAGGCTTGTTAGCGACGACCGGATCCCATGCACTCCCTCCCTTGTACGACCGGCAACGCCTAACCTCCCGCTCGGCCAATGCCCCTTTGCGATGTGGTTCCTTGTTCATTGCCCGGCGGTGTTGGCGGTGTTGCACAGACATGGGGGCGAGTCTGCTGGGATATTGAAAAGCGTGTTCCCAGCTTGGTCTGATGCGTAGCGCTGGAAGTTAATGTAAATGTCAGCCGGGTACTACCTCTTAGCCCGACTACTCCAATCGTCGCTCGCATCCGTGCTGAGTCGCCAACTGCTCGTACCACTATGTCCTGCCTGGGTGGACAACACCCGAGCTGTCCCCCATCTCCGTCCCATTTCACAGCTGTTCGACATGTTCGCACATCCCAACGCTATTTTCGCGGGTGACACCGTGCGCTTATTACTCGTGGCGTTCACCGTGAAGGACATGACGAGGCGCGCAGCAGGACCCATCGAACAGTCGCCGCTTCCGCTTGACACATGTGGATGGGAATTTGACCCAGCTTTTGCGGTAAGGTCATGAGGACAGCGCATCGCTGGGTGGGCCTTTTCTTGTTGTCGTAGAAAATCATATTTGATTGCGTCAATAAGCCTCATAATACAGGCGGCGCAGATCAAGCACTGGTACGCCAGAACGATACACTGCATTCGGAGTCGATCAATGAACACTGGCACACCTGTTGCATGGCGCGCAATTTGTCCGCCTCTGAATGTGCAGGTCGATCTGCCAATCGGAGGTGATTCCACGATGAATGCAGAGGAACATGATGAATCCAGACAGATGTAGACTCCGTAAATTCCAATGATGGGGAATGCGGTGCAATAGCTGTTGGGAGTTGGGGTGCGTGTTGGACTCGATACGAACAAGTTATTCATAACTAACCTAGACATGAACTACAAGAGATAGGGAATCAACAAGGGAAGGAAGAACAAGTTTACTAGCCTGTTGTTCGACTTATACAGTAGAGAACACCAAAAGGGGGAGAAGGGATAATGGTGATGCCTTGTCATATTCCAACACTCCTCCTCGACCAGAGTGATCAGAAGCCTAGAAGGAGGACGTGGCGGCCTAGGGCAGAGTGTAACGAAAGCTGCAGTTCATGACATCACGTGATCATTCTATCCTTCATGTGCTCACCTAGCCATTCAGGTCTCCGTGTACAACGTGGCGAAAGTAAAGGGGTCTTCAAACACCTCGGCAGTTGATAGGCGAGTTTCATCCGCGGCCCAATGCAGATACTATGGTCGACTCCCACATAACACATGTCCCCCGGGATACGGTCCAAGGAATGCGTTACAAGGGTAATCCATAAGCGTTTCGGGGGTCTGAAACGTTTTACAACTCCGGTCAGGTTTCGTTTGTTATTTCAGATAGATCAGCATGGCCGTCCCACACGGACTAGTCACACAATCGTCCTAGATTCCATGAATATGATCTTGGGTCTTACCCAGAGCGTCTTTTGCAACATGTTGCGATCACGTGGATTCGGGTCCTTGACGGATAACCTTTCCGGTTTGATGTTGCATCTTGTTGAGCGACTTGTTTAGGGAAAGAAAGGCTCTGCTCCAGCTTGGGCCCTCTGGTTGGCCGCTCATCAGAAACCTACTCGGCGCGCTCCAAAACATGCACCGTATAGAACACTGAGAACGATGAACAGACAATACGGCAAGTGCATTTGCGCTTCACACAATGTTCCATATTGCTCATCTTCTCCTGATATGTATGTAGTATGTCATTCTCAATTCCCCCAAGGTGGTTCAAGATCTACTTGTGAAGAAGAGTGGTACTACGTCCAACAGGCCATACCTTACGATGGGATGTGACTTTGTAGGTTGGTGGGATACCATGGCCTCATTGAAATACGGCAACACATACGGATTATGCCCAACTCCTGCGCAATGGCGTGGATGACTCACTCGCTCATCGTGAGCAAGTCTACTGCATTATGTCGTCTAAACTCGGACTACCAAATCCCCTACTCCATAGGCCAAGCTTAGCGAATTGCCTTGTCCAGCCCCACCTCTCTGTCAAACAAGGTGAAGCTGAAATGCTGAGGCTCGTTGGCCATGGGCTGGAGACGAGTCTAATGAAACATTGACAATGGCACAGCCTATTTGGGCCTGAAACAAGTCTGATGATCCTAGGGCTTCCGAGTGCCTACGTCTCGTGTTCTTTCGGTTGACCATCTCAGTCCACGTCAGCTGCTCGTGTTTCTGCCTTGAGCAGTCAGATCCAGGAGCAGTACGACATAAACGTTGTTTGAAACGCATAAAACACGGCGTAAGTTGTGTTTATTTGTTGAGTGTCTCCTAAAGAGCATTTCTTCCTGATTGTAGGTATGAGCATCCAAGTCCTTGATGCATGTCTTCTTGGTTTGGCGTTGTACCTCCTGGGGCGCATTGTCTGGAGAAGGGAAAATCCACTCCCGCCTGGGCCACCCGGTTGGCCTCTCATCGGGAATTTGATCGACTTCTCGGTGCATGCTCCGCATAAAAAGTGGGGAGAAATGTGTCAAAAATATGGTAAGTGTAAACATACTTGAGATGCTTGACACAAAATACATACGTCGTTGATTCCACGCCAGGTCCTATCATTTCCCTCAAATTGATGGGAACTCAATACGTCGTTTTCAACTCCCCCAAGGTGGCTAAAGAAATCCTTAAAAAGAAGAGTACAGTCACCTCTAATCGGCCACACTTTACTATGGGCTGCGACCTTGTTGGTTTAGGTGATACTATGCCTTTTCTACAGTTTGGTGACACCCACCGAAAATATGCCAAGTTCTTCCATCAACAGATTGGTACCAGGAGAAGCTTGGAGGCATTTTATCCCGTGGAAGAAGCAGAAGCGAAGCGATTCATACGTAGGCTACTGCAGAACCCGGATGACCTGTGGGCCCACTGTCACAGGTGCGGTACTGATTGTACCCTGGATAATCCCGCTGACGTGATAAACTTTGTGCAGAATGGCAGGCGCATTGATCTTGCAGGTTTCGCATGGCTACACCGTCAAGGAAGATCATGATTCATTTCTGGAGACAGCTGAGAAAGTCATGGATGCTTTAGCCATGGTCATGACTCCGGGACAATATCTAGTGGATATGATCCCGATCTGTGCGTTTTACGAGTCCCTCCGATACATCTCGGTTGCTAAGAATAGGACCAGTGCGATACTTGCCCGAATGGTTCCCTGGAAGTGGTTTCCACAGAGATGCAATGCGATGGCGGAAAATGCTGAGCGAGGCATGTGGCATGTTACACGATTTCGTGTTGGAGCGTTTGGTGCGTCTGCTCTTCGGGCTCGTGGTGCCTGTGCACTGATTCAAAGTAGGCAAATGGGGGAGGCCGCACCGTCGTTCATGTCACGAGCACTCCAGGAGAGTATCACTCTGGAGGAAATGGGCATTTTAAAGTGGGCTTCTTTCTCCATGTACCTTGGTATGTAGATGGCTTTCGACATGGTTCAACTTGCATTGACCGTGACTCTATGATCGACTAGGTGGAGCAGAGACCGTCAGTTTACTTTTTGACTGTAACAGACATCGCACTGAGAAGTGCCATACAGACACCACCCACAATGTCTGCATTCTTCCTTGCTATGACAATGTATCCAGAAGTTTTGAAAAAAGCGCAAGCAGAGATGGATTCCGTCGTCGGATATAACAGACTCCCAACCTGCCGGGATCGTGATTCGCTTCCATACGTAAATGCAATCTGTATGGAGCTTCTTCGCTGGCACTCAGTGGGCTCATTTGGTGCGTATCCCCCACATGTGCCTTTCTGGTCTGAATAGAGTCCGCATAATGCCAGCAATACATGTCAGCACCCAAGATATTGTCTACGAAGGGTATTTCATTTAAAGGGATCATTTCTTCTCCCAAACATGTGGTTTGTGGCCTGACGGACGTCCATCTGAGATCTCATATACCGAAATGCCCCTATAGGTTTATGTTATCTGACCCAGAGACATATCCCAATCCGGAGATTTTCTCCCCGGAAAGATTCCTCGGTAAGGATCGGCAGCCAGACCCGCGTGAAGTGTGTTTCGGGTGGGGAAGGCGCTCGTGTCCAGGTGCACGCCTGGCGGAGTTAACGATCTTTACATGTGTCGTGACGGCGTTGGCGACATTGGATGTGTCGAGATGCATCGAGAATGGTGTGGAGCATGTGCCGAGGTACGATGCCACGGAGGGGATCGTTCGGTGAGTTTATTGAGTTGCGCTGTGTAGAATTGCTACTGATTGATTTTGCAGGTATGTCAAGCCGTTCAAGTGTAAGAACCTGCCGCGATCGAAGAAGGCGAAGAACCTCCTTCAGGCCTGATTTACCTTGTCTTTGTGTAAGAAATGAGTAGGGTTCAACGCGTGCTGGCACGCACCCGTGCAAACGGTGTACGAATAGTGATGCATATAGATCAATATCGAGATGTACTTCCTTGGATGATATGTACTCGGTGGTGCCAATAAGTCGATCGCTGTGAGCGAGAGCTGCATGTCCTCATGGTTTGCAAAATCCCTGCGAATGAAACAAATGAGAATGGTGCTTATTTAAAAGTAAAAGCCTGGCATATCAACCTCGTCTCGCCGTTTCAAGAATTCCGTGATGCCAGAAAAGAAAAGTCACCTTCACATTGGTTTAAACTATTATCTCTGTAGAGATTCGATGTCGGAATTATCTAC
Organism: Pulveroboletus aff. viridisquamosus; assembly: GCA_038088935.1. Lineage (NCBI taxonomy): Eukaryota > Fungi > Basidiomycota > Agaricomycetes > Boletales > Boletaceae > Pulveroboletus > Pulveroboletus aff. viridisquamosus. The sequence continues at coordinate 27,322 of JBBPJW010000452.1, forward strand.
CCTGGAGTGTACAACCTAGAAACTTCAATCTAGCCATGTACAAAATCTCTGCTTACTAATACCGTACCCACTGAATGCTCAGAATCCGTATCGTATTATAGAGTTGCCCTCTATTCATCCCAACATCAAACTCATCGTATATGTCGATTTGAATGTCTCGAAGAAACAGGAACAAAAATGATAACCATCCTCCCCCTGGTCGTGGTCGTGGTCGAGGTTTGGAAGGATTAAACGGTGCTTCCACCGCTATCGCACTAGCGATTGCCCCCGCCGGCCGTGCTCCTCGCCATTCCTACCCTCACAGGAGCGCAGAAATAGATGAATTAATACAAAGATGGCCAGGATCACCGAATACACCGGGTGCGTTGTGGGTTGGTCGGACATGTCCATCCGTGAATTCGTTCGTTTGGTGGGATGGTTCCTCATCTTTGACATAGACGATAACGGGAAAGGGAACGTAAACAGAGGGTATGGGCCTTGGAGAGGTGGAACACCCACGTCGAGATCGGGCACTAGGTCTCCATTTAGGGGGATGGATCGGGGCGATTTGGCGTCAAGAGGGATGGGGGCGGGGCGTGGACGGGGACGGGGCAGAGGACGAGGTAGAGGAGGGGAGCGAGACAACGGAGAGAATTATTTCCATTCCCGACGTCGTCCCTATCTCGGTGGTATTGACGTCGATGCCAAGGCAAGGACCGTCGTCAGGAAAGACGCCCCCCTCTCTGACCTGCTTTATGCCGAGCGTCCCCTCTTGCGACCTGTCAAGTTCGTACCGTCGACATCAACTCCGTTCTTGTTCCAGCATTCGGAAGAGGTGTTGAAACCTGTGTCGCCTCAAGCTACCGGTGAGTGTTCCATCCCCCCCATCCTGCTTTTTTTGTTATGATGGTGCGCGAACTGTTTTTTTTCACTGCAAAATAAAACAGAGACGCCACATGTACCCACTGCTGACCGCGTTGCTCGGTTGTTTCGCGCGAATGCGCCTGACTCAGACTCCGAATCAGATGACCATCCTCAGGATAAGCTCGAAGAAATAGACTTTAAAGATCTTGCCCAGGTCCGCGCAGAGGTCGACGCTATCGCGCAGGGCACTGCGATGATTGGCCAAGACATTGGTGACAATCAAAAAATGATCGAGGAAGTGGATTTTGAAGATTTCGTCGCGATGCGTGTCAGTGCCGCAGAACCACAAGTAACCTCTCAACATGATGTCATCCAGGGGACTTTTACTGGTGTATATAACCAGATCAAAAACACAACGCAGGTGCCGGGTACTGCGGGTGTTGCTGACAGTGACCACCCGCACAGTGTACGACAGACCACATCGTTATTAGCCCCACCTGCGCTCAATAATTCGCTTGACCCCAAATCATCTATCGAGATTTCAAGTCAATCTAATCCTATAACTTTCTCAAATTCTAGAGATACAATTGTCATCGAGGAAGAAGTGCCTCACTCGCCCACCGCGTCACTAAACGTGTCTACGCAAGATTTGTCTTTACTTACAACATCAGAGTCATATCATGCATCCGCACGCGCTAGCGATATCCCCCGCCACCACGATGCATCTCTCCACAAGGAACCCAGCCCACTTTTTGTTGTAGACACTACACCCACGCGTCCCTTCACGCGTCGTCCCGCTAGTGATGTCATCCTCGTCGATCGGGCAGATCATGATGGAGCCCTAGGCGATCAAGACGAAGAACTCATTGTCTACGTTGCCCCACATCCACGTTCAGGACGCGCCTCGCCCGTTCCTGCCGCCCCACGTGTAAAGCTTCCCCAGACATCTATGTTGACAGGCAGATCTCTTGAGACGGCGGGTGGGCTAAGAAGCCCGGTTATCGAGGACGACATGAGTCCGATGCCCTCCAATGATCGAGATCGGACAATGTATGCGGATTCCAAAGGCGAGGCGGGGGAAGATTACTTGTCTCTTGCCTCGCTCACCCTCGAGCCCACTATTTCTACTTCCACTTCCTCGCGCGTTCGACCGCTGCAAGCAAACGTGTCACAAAGGGCACGAAGGAGAGTGCGTCCACAACACCGGAACAAGCGAAGTCGGACAGCATTTGGGACATTTGGACTGGTGATGTCGGAGGCGAGGTTAAGGGAGGAAGTCAAGGAGAAGCGGCATCCGAGGTGGGAGACGAGACGTAAAGGTGACTCGGATATAGATTGGGATACTGAGAACGAAGATGGCGAGGGCGAAGCAGACGATTCAGTGTCAGATGGTCTCGGAGGGATGGACATCGACTCAGATCTGGACATGGACATGGACGCGATGCAGGGATTCTTGAGGAGTATGAGCGTGGGAGGGTCGCAGTTTATGACTATAGACGATATCGAAGACGAGGCGAAGATGCGACAGGAAGACGAGGGCGAGGGTGGAAGTTCTGATTCCGAACATAGTGATGAGGAGGAAGGAGAGGAGGAAGAGGAAGAGGAG
>JBBPJW010000453.1:0-29754 GCA_038088935.1 Pulveroboletus aff. viridisquamosus
CAACAACAGCAGCAGTCACAGCAACAGCAACAGACACCACAGCAACAACCACAACCACAGCAGCAACCGCAACCGCAACAATTGCAACCACAGCATCAGACCGGTAACGGCGCTTCTCGACCAGCTACCCAACCCACCCAAGTTGTTCCACAAATCCGTACTCAACCCGCGGTCCCTCAAGTCAACATTTCTCAGCAACAGCGAATGCCAACTCCGATGTCTACTGCTGCAGCCTCGCGTATATCACCACAGCAGATGCTTCAAGTTCAGGCAGCGCGGGCGAGTGCCATCACGGCCGCTACCCAATCGCAGGCACAAGTACATGCCCAACTTCAAGCGCAAGGAACGTCACAGGTCGCTCTCAGTAGTCTACCTGCCAGTACGCACCTCTCGCCACCATATCATTCCCGGGCAGCGACGTCCTCGCCTGGTATTGGTGCCACACAGCTAGCTTCTCCTCCTCGCACTGTTGTTACTCCTTCGAATGCTGCCCCTCCACGCCCTCCGTCTGCCCAGCCCCAACCACCGATTCCATCGCCACAGATCCCTGGAAATGCGATGCCCCGCCCCACAAGCAACATTCCCGCGCATTATTTACCAGTTGTACCCCCTGGCGCACACTTCACGCAGGAACAGATGGACCAGGCGTTGAGGCTTTCATCACTCATGCAGGTGAGGTTTCTCGTATACTACTTGACGGCTGGAGCGATTATTTATACACAACATCGGTTTTGGCCTGTCGTAGCGGACGACCATGACGCAAGGACAGCAAGGAGCACAGTATACGTCCCAGAGCTAGCTTACATCATGTTAATATTTTTCGCCGTATTTCACGCATTTCATCCACCCTCACTGATCATTGGCGGCGAGTTTGCTGACCATGTGGTGTCCAGTAGATGACTCTGGAAGCATTCCCTCGGTCATGGCATACTTACTTTTCTACGAGTTATCCTTGTCCACTCGTGAAATCTGATTCCAATAGGTCATGTGAACGCTTCATGGCACTGGTCTCATGCCGGTCGCGGTCGCAGCCAGCCGCTTGGTGACGAGCTCGCTGTACCGAAGAAAGAGTTACAATGGACTAGTCTTAATTTGCCCGTCGCGGTTCAAATTAGGTGTCAGCCCACTTGACGGTGTTCGCACGTAGTCCGATCCGGGATTTCTGGCATATATAAGGCCAGTCTACTGTATATCTTTCTTCAGTTCCTTTCTTGTCCTTTCATGCATCTGCTCTCTTTACTGCGTTAACCTCCCTTACGGCTATCTCGCTTCTCCAATGGTTGTCTCTCGCAAAGATGCTATGCTGTCGAACGCTTCCGCACTCGCATGTGCCATGTGTCACCGTGTTGGTTTCTTCGAGATGCCACCACCTGGTAGTGCAGATCAGACTCTAGTCGTCTCCTGTTCATCAGGCACCAACTCCACGACCTTGATCGACATACACGACGGTCGACCCACCCCCATTTCTGCTGTTCTCAGCTCCGACGGTGACTGGGGCGACGCGGTCAAATGCAGCGATGCTCCGCCATTCGGCATGGCGCAACCGAAATTTGGACTCATTCAGTTGTATCAGTTGGTCGTTGCACTTGTCGTTCAGGTTATAATCATTACGCCAGGTGTTGTCTCACTCAAGGATCGTATCCCCACACTCGAGGGCACACACACAGCTTCGTCAGTAGATGGTCAGGAAGCTGCAGCGCTGACGCAACAAGTTGGCGAGTTGTACGAGCGAGTAGCATTCCAGGAAGACCGTATTGCCGGTCTAGAGGTTTCACAGCGCACAGAGACGGACTCGTACAAGAAGACGATTCAGGAACTCACCACCAGGCTTGACAACGTGAAGGTCGTCATCGACAAGAAGGGTTGTGATGGCGCATTCCAGAGCCTCTGCCAGTCCTTCAAGAACTTCCAGCGGTCGATGGAATGCCAGGCAGCCAGGATCACAGGGGTCAGGGCCGACACCGCCCGCAAGATCGCTTTCCTCCAATCAGAGCTAGCGGGTATTCAGGCAGAGCTTGCTGCGGTCAAGGCAGTAACCACGCCTGTGAACTCGTCTATCGGCCAGGTCACAAAGGAAATCCAGAAAGCGCAGACCGTCACAAGCGCCACACAGCGGAGAGGGAATGTACAGACAACAGAAGGCAGTAAGCTTCTTGCTGCGTTCATTTGAAGAGTAGTCGTTGGCTAACGTGACCTCTGCGGTCAAAAATAGACATGTCGTGTCCTCTGTCCTCTGTCGTCGCACGAAGATCAGCATGTGCTACGGTGCTTCAAGATACTCCCCTCGCTTCGACTTCATCTGGTGATTCATCTATCACACGTCCCAATTGTAGTACGTGCCGCAACTGTACCGATTGATACTCTACTCCGTCTGACACCACATGCTTTAGAAAAAGCCGAGGAAACGATGGTCAAGGGTCTGAAGAGCTCAGAGGAGCCTCTTACTGCTGCCATCGTCAATGTCAGTCACTTTGGCGCTGACAAGATACCTGTGATACCCATGATACCCATACCCATAATGCCCATGGAACGCCTGATACCCACGAAAGGCAACGGTAAAGAGAACCGGCCATGCAACAGCTCGAAGACGATGACGTTCCAAGATACCAAGACTTCCCAGCCTGGTATTGGGCGATCACCAGACGTCAATGACAAGTCCCTTGTGGCGAGTCCAAAGAAGGCCCAGCCTGGTGCTGGATTGCCTTCAAAGGTCTTCGCACTGTCCAAGCCTCCCAAGTCGATGCTACCGGCACCGCGGAAATCACGACTCCCTAGTCCTGCTCAGCATGTTGCTATTGTCGACGGCGATTCGTACAATGGTGCGCCAATGGGTGATTGTGTTGCTGTGGCTGATGCTTACCGGTTTCGCACTGCTTAGTAGAAGTCAAGACAGCTGTCCGTCTACCCAGGGGGTCTGAGACCCAGACAGGAAAGTCGATGACCGTCGAGGTTGTTCCCAGCGTTACATCCCGACCTCCCTTGGGGTCCGTCTGTAAGTAATTTGGCATCCGTCTTGTCGTTCACTGTCTAATAGGTGCCAATACCGGCGCTAGCTGAGAAGGAACCTCCCGCTGTGCTGTCTGCGTCGTGTTCACTAGAGGCACTGGATGCCACATTACAGGCGATGCAGCCAGACGGAGGTGACCTCTTAAAGCTCGTACCGATGCCCAACTCGAGTGATGACCTGAGTTTCTCGGCGATTACTCCCATCTCTATGAGTGCGTTGGTTGTTCTTTACTTGACATGCTCGACGTGTTAACACCATATTGCGGAACTAGGAACGAAACGAAACGACAAGCATGAAAGCAATTACGTTCCCCCCAAACACAGGAATAGGGATGTCAAATCCCTAAGAAATACTCTAGAGTCTACATGTAAGAGATTTCGAACCCTCGCTCTGCTGGTGCTGACGGGTGCTAGTGTCATCACCGGGCGAGAACGAGGTTTCGTTACCTTCCTCGTCATCGTTGGCAGGTCTCGATGTGACGTTACGAATGCTGCAGGGCGAAAGCGACATTTTGATGCTTACATCAGAGCCCGATCACCTTTGTGTGGACTTGAGTTCCTCGACAGTGACGCCCATTTCCAGAGGTATGTTGACCTCCGTTTCTACCGTTGTCCGTACACTAGCGGTGTTGTAGGGGTGAGACCTCATCCTGGGCGCCAGAGCATCTACGTGTCCCCCAAGAAGACCTCGACTATCAAGCCCTCACGAAGATTGTAGATAGACCAAGTTTCCAGTCGTCTGGGTCGATCCTCACTGCGCGTCTTCTTCGACGGGCGCTCCCACTTTCCATCCGAGGGGCTGGTCGTAGCTCTGCACCACCGATGAGGTTGTACCTCGCACTTGTGTTTACCATTCACTCTGTTCAATGTTTTGGATGCCTTCCTTTCTGAAGTGGGCCGTGGTGCCTCTGAACAGTTTTATTATAGTAGTGATGCATTGGATTACTAGTGACATGCCATCTCGACAACAGGTTGGGGTAATGAAACCTGTAGTTAATCCAAGTAGTTCGCAGTAGTGAGTACTAATGTAGTGATGACGAGCTAATAGCCACGGCAGCCAATAAATTAAATCTCCGATCAGCGGGGTTCAAATTCATTCGGGCCCCCAGGAATTTGGAGAGGGACTTTGACTGAGCGTTACGGGCTGGTGTCTCGCTCCAGCCTACGTGTTTACCTTCGACAACGCGCTCCTCATTCAAAACGGCGTCGGTTGGTGGAAGCGTCAATCGACGCCCGGATTCTTCAGCCAGGTCGTCGGCGATGGATAATCCTCCAAACGCCAACATACACACCATCGTGAAGGCTCAAATTGTCTTCCTTCTCTCGACACTCACGGAGGACAATTTCGAGAGGAATCAGCTCGAAATACGTTCGGTACGCCTCCTTTTTTTTTCTTTGCCATTTTTCTGCTTGAATCCCTACCTTGTTATACAACACAGCTCTCGGAGCAGCACGGCCTCGACACCTACCTCCATTTCATCCGTCGTCTTATCGTCCATTCCCAAGGCCGTCTCACCTTGACTGCTCCCCCCTCTGCATTTGACACTTCTACCGCCTTAACTTTCCGTCTCCTCGTTCAGGAAACTCAGCGTCTTGCTCGTGACCCTTTTCTCGCAGACCGATTCCGGGACGGTATAGACAAGGGCGAAGGGGACGCCCTCAGGAATTTTGATCTCCTCCGATTTGTAGATCGTGTTTCTCTCCGACCGCTTGAGCGACTCGTTTTGGCTTCATCCATTGTCGCGGGTTCTACTCGCAAGGAGATCGCTACTCAGGCTGCCGCGCTTATTCGTATTGACTTTGAAAACGCTGTCCTCTCTCTCTGCCAGCACCCCTCTTTCGACCACGCCGATCTCTCCCCTCAGCAGATTGCAAAACTCATGTCAAACTTGCTGTCCGACTCCAGTCCGGAAAACCCCGTGTTGGATGCTACGCAGCGCCAGGCTCTCATTGTGGCTGCACAAGCCAAGTATGGACCGGAGATAGTTGCTCCTATCTTGCAACGCATTTTCCCTACATTAAGGTATGCTGCGCAACGCGTGCTTTCATCTCTGTATGTAACTAATGGGATTGCCTCCGCAGCCTTCCTGCCGGTGCATCCCTTGTGCAGACCTTGATTCAACTCGGCCCGGAGATTACTAGCGATGCAGATACGGTCCGCGCGCTTCTTCTTCGGTTTGGCATCTCGGATACCAATCCTCCACGGGATGCTCAAGTTGTCGAAATCATATCAAGCTTAGCGCGGCTTGCGGCGGAGGGTGCAACTCTCTGTGATACAGGAGCGCTAGTGAGGGCTTTGGGTAGTTTTGTAGGTTAAAAGCGAGCATAACATCTACCGTTGTTGACATGTTTTGCAGCATGTTAACCTTAACTGGGCCAACGTCATCAAGACATTTGACTGGCCCGATCGCCACGGAGTTGATACGGCCACGCTAAAACTGTTGATCGCTGTCCTCCTCAACTGTCCACGGGATGCCGATCCACACGCGGTAACTGGGTTCTGGGGAGCATGGAAGAATTCGTTATACCAACTGAAGCTTCTCGATGCCCTTTTATCCTTGCCCGCCGACACTTTTAATTTCGTCTCCTTACCAGGTCATAGGATTGTTACAGTAGAAGACGTGGCAGCTGCGAGTCCTACGATCAAGTCATTGGCTGCCAATGTTCAGGGTCACACATGGAACTCTCTCGATCTTTTCAAGGTTCTGGTGCGACTTGCAGATTCGGACAATGCTGACATTCGGAATTGTGTGCGTGATATGCTGGACAAAGCACTCAAGATAAGCGCAGAGCTGGTGCATATGGGTCTACTTCAGGTTCCGGTATGCTGTTGTTTGAATTTGGTTTGACATCGTTTAACACTTATCATAGGATCAAAATTGGGGTGACATTCGTCTCGAGTATTCTCGCAAGTTGTTGGCCATGTTTCTGGCGGGTCACCCAAACCATCAGCTTGTCTTTATGCGATTGTGGCAGATCGACCCCACGTATCTTCTCGGCGCTTTCCGTGATTTCTATGATGAGAGTCCTCTTAACATTACTCGGATTTTGGATGTTGCGCAAGACCTCAAGGTTCGGTCCTGCAATTTTCATATGCTCAGATACCTATATAACTTGCTATAGATCCTGGAAAATCTCTTGGACTCACGACCCTTCACCTTCGCTCTTGACGTCGCAGCGCTAGCTTCTCGCCGAGAGTACCTGAACCTGGACAAGTGGCTTGCTGACAATGTTTCTGCACACGGTGCCGAGTTCCTCCGCTCCATGATCCACTTCCTGGAAATCAAGATGGAAAGCGAAAAAGTCTCGAGAATGTCGGATCCCGCAGTCGACGGCCGTACTATGCCTCTCAACCCTCAAAGTATTGCTATTTTCCTCCGTACTCTTCGAAACAAGTGCGTCTTTATGTCCGTGTTTGAATTTCGCTCATGCAACTCTGTCATGTAGTTCCGCCAAAATGCCCCGCGAGGACATAGACTATTGCCTTGAAGTCCGCAACGCCTGTCTGCAGATTCATCCACGCCTCATGAACCTCATCCCCGGATCTGACTCTGAACCCGGTTTTACTGTCGTCAACTACTCAGCCGAGATTGAGGCTGAAGTTGATGCCATATATAAGGAAATGTACGACGAGCAAACACGTATTGACGATGTTATTGCCCTTCTTCAACGAAGCAAAGCCTCATCAGATCCTAGAGACCATGAAATCTTCTCCTGCATGCTCCATTTTCTATTCGACGAATACAAGTTCTTCCAGTCCTATTACCCCGCCCGCGAACTTGCTATGACTGGCTACCTCTTTGGCTCAATCATCCAGCATGAATTAGTTGATCTTATACCGTTCGGGATAGCGCTTCGCTACGTTGTCGATGCCTTGAGCTGCCCTCCCGAGACGAATTTGTTCAAGTTCGGATTGCAAGCTCTAGCCCGGTTTGAAAGTCGTCTTCCGGAATGGCAGCCACTCTGTCAGGCATTGTTGGGTATTCCGCATTTGATGGAAGCTCGACCGGATCTTGCCGCCATTGTTCACCGGGCTATTGCTACAGGAGTAGAAGGGTCGAATGGCGATATGAGAACTCACACAGTTGATCCGACCCCGGTATTCACGGCCATCCAGCCCGACAGGATGGATGCTGAGATTGTCAAGCCGGTCGAAGAGTTATCCGACAAGGTTCTGTTCATCGTGAACAACCTTGCACCCAGCAACTTTGACGTGAAGCTTTCAGAGATGAAGGACCACTTTGATGATACTCATGCGAGGTGGTTTGCCAATTATTTGGTCGACCAACGGATCAGCGCGGAGCCTAACAACCATCAACTTTATCTTCGTTTCTTGGACGCTCTCGAGAAGCCAACATTGGACAAGCTCATCCTCCAGGAGACATTCGTCAAGTCTGCCATGATGCTTAATAGCGAAAAGACGATGCAGGTAACCTCTGAGCGAGCAGTCTTGAAGAACCTTGGCTTTTGGCTTGGGACTATCACGCTTGCGAGGGACAAGCCTATCCGTCACAAAATTCTTTCTTTCAAAGATCTTCTTATCGAGGGTTACGAAAGTGGTCGGTTGATTGTTGCTATTCCATTTGTGTGCAAGACCCTGGAACCTTGTGCCAAATCCAAGGTGTTCAAGCCCCCAAACCCATGGCTTATCGCCGTCGTTTCATTACTTGCAGAGCTCTATCATTTTGCTGATCTCAAGCTGAACCTGAAATTTGAGATTGAGGTGTTGTGCAAAGGGCTTGACATTGACCTTGACACGGTCGAAGTGACTACAATTCTCAGAAACCGGCCCTCAGCTGGTGCTTCGGCCCCCGCACCTGGTCTCCCCGACTATGTAAATGATGTAGAATCGTTGCCGATGAACGGGTTTGAAGGTGGAGGAATCCAGACTGAAGGATCGGTTATGTCACTTGGCTCCGCTGCTCCTACGGAGGCCCAGCGTGCAATTGGGACTCATATCGAGTCGATTTTGGCCGGATTAGCCTCGAGTGTCATCATCAGTCCCCAGCTGGCGCCATTGCACGTGAATCACTCATTCAAGAGGGCAGTCCAGCTGGCTGTCGACCGTTCGGTTCGCGAGGTATTTGTGGTCTTGTTGCAGTAAAACGTTGCATGCTGATTATGGTTTTTCCTAGATCATCGTGCCTGTCGTCGAGCGCTCGGTCACGATTGCGGGCATTTCTACTCGAGAACTCGTTACGAAGGACTTCGCTATGGAACCCAGCGAGGACAGGTTGCGCAAGGCTGGTCATCTGATGGCTCAGAAGCTCGCCGGAAGTCTTGCGCTGGTGACGTGCAAGGAACCACTTAAAAGCAATCTCGGTGGACACCTTCGGACAGCCTTTGTTGATCATGGCTTCAGTGAACAAGTGATTTCCGAGCAGGTACTTTCCATCCTTGTAGCTGACAATGTGGAAGTCGCCTGTTCTGCTATTGAAAAAGCCGCGATGGAACGTGCGGTGGCAGATGTCGATGAAGGGTTTGCGGCCTCCTATGAAGTTCGCCGAAGGCACAGAGAGCTTCGCAATGGTCAGGCGTTTTGGGACCCCTCTGCACCTCCTACAAACTTCTCAGTGGCTCTCCCTGATGCGTTGCGTATCAAAGCTACAGGTCTGCAGCCTCACCAAGTTGCTGTGTACGAAGATTTTTGTGAGTGCCATGTGGACTCTATAATCATGTTATTAATCCGCAATCACAGCTCTCGATCCCAAGCGGCGGCCTGTCACCATGAGTCGGCCTGGTTCAGCGGTGGCATATGCACGTGGAGATCACCTTCCCCCTGCCGTTTATACTGGATCCCCTACGCCAGACCAGGGAATGAGTGCTCTAAGTCACGCAGAGGCGATGGAACGGTTTACGGTCCGTCTGGTCGTCCCGATGCCTTGTTCTGTGCTGACTCGAAAAATATAGATCACTGTTAGAGACCTAGAGAGCCTTGTTGTTCAACTCCCTATTTCTTCTCTCTCAGCGCTGCCTTCGAATCATGATATCCGTCACTTGGTCCGTCAAGTGCTTTTCATCGCCGCGCAGTCGGTAGACCACCACCGCACTCCGCTGCTTATCTCCCAGAAGATCGTTCAACTACTGTACAAGACATCGTCTCAGCTGGGCAGGGAGATTTACGTTGCACTTCTCAACCAATTATGCCATTCATTCGAGGAAGTTGCGAAAGAGGCTATCACCTGGCTTTTGTATGCGGAGGATGAGGTTTGTACTTCTTCAAGCGTTTTGCTTGTGCTCGTGTTGACGCTGTTGTAGCGCAAGCTTAACATCCCAGTGACTGTCACTCTTCTCCGCAGTGGACTTGTAAACACTTCGCTTCAGGACCAGCAGTTGGCTAAAAGTTTGTTCCAAGATCCCCGTCCGACTTTACAGAGTTTCGCAGCCGGCCTCGTCCGAGAGTGCTTGTCCAGTGACCCCCCTGTTGCATCCCAAAATCAATTGACATATACGATCGAGGTCTTGGGACAACTTGTCCATACTGGAAAAGCCAACGAGGAGTAAGTGCATTGCACTGTGTTAGGAGCATGGTCTCATGCCTCGAATAGTGTGCAACACCTGTTGGACGACCTCCGTGGTGTCATGAGACGGCCGAGTCATAACCTCGCTTCCGATGCGGTTGTCATAAGGCAGCCTTCAGTCAAGCCTGAGACTGAGCAGCTCCGAGAAAAACTCTTCTCCTGGTTTCAGCAATGGGTCACCATCTTCCAGCGCTCCCACTCCCCTGAGAAAGCTTTTGTCCCTTACATCACCCAGCTGACCAAGCAAGGTATCCTGAAGGTTGAAGACGTCTCTTCGTTCTTCTTCCGTGTCTGCGCCGATTCCAGTGTTAACAGCTACCTCAAATGCATTGCAGCTGGAGAGTTTGATTACGCTTTCCAGGCTCTGGATGCGATGTCACGCTTGATTGTGTACATCATCAAGTATCACGGAGACGCTTCTGGCGTCAATAATGACCAGGCAAAAGTGCATTACCTCACAAAGATCTTGTCAATTTTCGTCCTCGTCTTGGCCAACGTGCACGAAGATCAAGGGGTTATGTTCCAGCAGAAGCCATTCTTCAGATTTTTCTCCAGTCTTATTAATGATCTGCATGCAATGGAGGCAAATCTCGGATCTGCATACTTCCATTTGCTGACCGCTATCAGGTACGCCTGATCCCAAGAAGCGAGCATATTTCTTATGACGATTTTGCAGTGACACCTTCAGTTCACTACAACCTACCTATTTCCCTGGCTTCGCATTTTCGTGGCTGAGTCTGGTTTCCCACAGACATTTTATGCCCAAATTACTTTTGTCCGAGAACCGAGAGGGTTGGTCCGCGTTTCACAAGCTTCTCTTGTCTCTCTTCAAGTTTTTGGCGCCATTCCTCAAGGAAGCAGATCTTCAGCTTGCCGCTCGTGACCTCTACAGGGGCACACTCCGCTTGCTTCTTGTCCTCCTTCACGACTTTCCCGAATTCCTTAGTGAATATTACTTCAGTCTCTGCGATGTCATCCCTCCCCGCTGCATCCAACTCCGTAACATCATTATCAGCGCCTTCCCTCTCTCCATTGTCCTTCCTGACCCCCACTTGCGCAACATTAAATTTGACTCGATCCCCGAAATGGGCCCCATTCCACCCATCTTGTCCGACTTTGCTTCTGGCGTTAAAAGTGCTGATCTCAGAAACGGTCTGGATCAGTACCTCCTCAACCGGGGTACCCCGACTTTCCTCGCTTCACTCAAAGATCGCTTGAAGTTATCCGCAGTCACGGAAGGTGCTACTGAAACATACAACCTCTCCCTCATCAACTCTTTGGTAATGTATATCGGTGTGTCGTCGGTCGCGCAAGCGAAGGCACGCAGCGGGTCGTCTGTCTTCGTCCCGAGCGACCCAGGCGTTGTTGCTCTACAGTACCTTACTACTAATTTAGATGTCGAAGGTGAGAGTGTTTATTTACTCATTCGTTGATCATTTGTCGATGTACAACCTTAGGACAACACCACCTCCTGAGCTCCATGGTCCTCCACCTGCGATATCCCAACGCCCATACCCACTGGTTTTCTTCTCTTTTACTCCACCTTTTCGTTGAGGTCAAGGATGATTGCTTCCGTGAGGTGATGACCCGGGTTTTATTGGAGCGTTTTATTGTCCACCGACCCCACCCGTGGGGAGCGCTGGTCACGTTTATTGAGCTTCTTAGGAATCAGAAATATGAATTCTGGAGCAAGGAGTTCATTCGTGTTGCCCCCGAAGTTACCATGCTTCTCGAGAGTGTGAGTACCCTGGTGTCTGATCCTACTTTGGATTGCTGATGTCGTGGCCAGGTCGCGAGGTCCATCTATCAGTCCTAGACTCACCGTCCTTTGTTGCCGCTATCTGTCGCACATATCTGTTTCTCTTTGGGTTTCCCTTTCTTCGATTCCTTTCTCTTCGTTCTTTTTTTTTTTCCTTCTTGCCTCGTCTCCTCCCCTATCTGCAACCCACTGTATTGTAACAAGTTTCTCGCCACTCAAGTGTTGAAAAAGGTGTAACACGTGAACTTCGACTATATCGGGCGTGCTTTTCCTACACGTACACTCCCCAGCACTCGGTCCACGGTGACCAATATTTCTGCGTTGCCTATCGCACTTGTGCCCTCGTGACTCTTGATCGCTCCGCTCCTCGATCATTTATTATGAGACCGCATCCGCTTGCGTTCGCCGACCTTCATCTTCTCATGTTCCCTACCGTACGATGTACCGACGAATTCTATCTACATGCTTAGGGCGTCGTATGGGCGTCGTATTGCTAATCGAGCCATGACATGCGTTCGTTCCAGATCCATCTGCCTGCAATGTGTCGATCGTGCGCGTCGGAGGGTATCCAGCCGTAGACACTAACGGTACAAAATTTGTGAGCTTTTGTCACCCCTTTGCAAAGATGGGTGAAAAGAGAATAGAAACATACCCTGCACCCTGCACGCCTGCAGCACCAATTATGTCCGCACGACCGTCGACGACTAGCCAGTCTGGCAAGAGTACGCCGGTGCGGATGGGGAAGAGCCGGGCGGCACGCTCGAGGCCGGATGCGTCTGTCGACTGAAGAAAAAGCGCGACACTTTGGTCGTCGTATGGGTGCGGTTGGCAAAACAGGATCGCTGATCAAGCGTCAGGGGTGTATAGGGAACGGGTATGTAGTATTGCCAACGTCAGTGATGTGACTACCAAAGTAGCTGTTTAGACAGAAGAACGTACCAGACGACGGCCGGTCGAAGCGGGTTGCACCGAGACACCACGCCTTGTTGGTGTAAGTCCAGATCCCACCTGCGTGTTCGAGCCAGCGTCGAACGAGCGCCTTCTCTGCACACCCGATGACAACCAGGTTTCCCTCGCGAATACTGATTGGGGTGTACTGCGTCGTCTCGATCTCAGGGACGCTGACGATCTGAGCGTCGAGTGCGTGAAACAGTCGGAGGGCGTATGCGATGCGTAGGGCCGCAGAGAGCTCTGGGGAAGGCGAGAGAGACGGAACGAGGAGTGTGAGTGGGGCACTGCTGGAAAGAACAGATTGGAGGCGCTGGGGTGGTGCGCGGAAGCGATACGCTGTGGGGGCCAATGGGTCCTCACGGGAAAATATCTGTGAGGAAACCGTGCAGTTCAAAACAAACGGGGTTCGAAGCTGCATACCTTCCACGAAGACTTAAGGTGGGAGCTTGCGGTTTTGGCGTCTCTCATGAACCATATTGTGCCATCTGAGCCGCTGGGATCGACCGGGATATCGTCGCCATCGATCGCAAGCATCGTCAGCCTCTTAACGATATAGCAATTAGTGTCCCAGACACCCGAGTCAAGCGAGAACACCAAGACATTTGTCGTTCGTACCGACATGTGCCCATCGGGGTCCGTCATCACTCGAAGCTGACCCAGCCTAGACATCTTCAACAGAAATGGTCGGTTGCACAACAGGCACGGGTTACTCACAATCCGGGGATCACCAGTGCATGGATCCGCCATCCATCCAGTGATCCACTCTCAGCAGGGACTGCAACCGTGAGGGTAAAGTTATTATTTGTCTTGCGCCCCTGGTTCGTGGGTCCACAAATGTTTGGTACTTCCCCCACCGGGCACGGCGACGATGATAATAAGTAGACCCGGTTTAGAAACGTCTGTACAAGCTCGTTGCACAACATATCAGAGTACCAATGAGGCCGTCCGGGATCTTCATGGTACCTGCTCATGAACCAAGTGGGTCAGGAAAACGGAATCTGTCACAAAGGAGCTGACAGGAGAGCCACAAGCAGATGTACATACGTTATATCTGCGTTGGGATCCCAAGTTTTGACTATCCCAACTTGCTCGCGCGTATGCCATGGCGGGACGTTATCGTCCGCACCTCTGCAAGTGACGAACACCGTCAGTTTTTAACCTAGTCCATCCGAAAACTCAGAGATAAATTTGACACGACACACGTCAAGTGTGTCCTGTTTTCGTTCGCTCCTTTCGAGTATCCAGGCGACTCACCCATGCAAAGCTAACACAGGCTTTCCAACCAAATTCCCCAAAAATAAATCATTGTCGTCCGGCGTGAGTGAACTATCGAGGATAGCATGCAGCGCTGGATCGACAAAGTGTGCAAAACGACTCATACACCACGAGACATAGGCTTGTGATTTGATGTATCCAGCGGCCGGTACGACTAGAGCACGGAGAGGACGTGAGGAAAGCTTGGGTGAAGAATCTTCAAGAGTATGGGAAGTGGAGAGAGCTCACCAGCACATATGCGATCAGGCCATCTACTCGCCATGTACCACGCGCCATGTCCACCATTCGAGTGGCCCATGAGGATGACGCGCGTATTAGCATCAAAGCCCCACTTGGCCCATCTCCCAGAACCAGAACTAGATAGAATGCGTGAGAGGGCAAAGACAGCTGCGAATGCGTCGGCCGCTGATAAGCCGTGCCAATCGAGACCCTGCCAATAGAGAGACGGAAATAGGCTGGTGTATAGGTGAAGACACCAAAGAGAGACAAGTAAAAGCCTACCCAAGCGGTCCGTCCCTGTGGCATCACAACCCACGCGTACGTCTGCCGTAAAAGCGAGTCAGCCCAGAACGACTGAGCGAGGATGTCTACACCAGCGCCGTCTTTGGATCCGTTAGACAAGCTTTGAAACCACAGATTTATGCCATGAATTAAACTTACGAAGCGCAAGGATCGGCTCGTTACCTCTGCACTCGCCGGTGCTGACGCTGTCGAGTTGTCCTGGGTCAGTTTGGGAGTCACCAAAGGCGTCCTTTGGGGGCTTCACCAAAAATACAGTGGGCATCGACTTCGCAAAAAAATACGAAGCCTGGATAGGAATGTGTTTCTCTTGCGTCCAATGCGGAACATGCGTCAATGTGAGAGAGGTCCGAAGGACAAATGCACCCTGGGTCACAAGCTGTGCATCACTACGCGCGTAAGACGGAGCCCGTTCGTCACTTGGTTGGAAAAGAGGAGTGAAGGGCACGCATGTGAGCTCGATGTCCAGGTGTTTGACCCTTTCTGGTATTCTTTCATGCGAAGATATGGACAGCCGAAGGGGTACAACACGGGTTTGTGTTGGTGCAATGCGTATAAGCACCTCATCGAGGAGTGCAATGGACAATGAAAGTGGAAGATGTACTGAGCTAGGAACAAGGCATGCATGAATGACCGACCAATGGCCTTGACCATCGTTGTTCCATGATCCAAAGTCGAGACAATGAACCCCAACACCAACTGCGTCTCCGAATGGCGTGCCATCGACGATGTGAGGAGTTATTGACTGTGCGATGACGTGTTGGAGTGGTGCATCCTCAATGGAGAGTTGGATTCCGTTTGTCTCTGGCGAAGTTGTCGGGGAAAGTGGGAATTGAAGAGAGACGGAGAAGTTGAGTGTTAGGATTGGATACTGGGAGGAATATGCAGACGGATCGCCAAAAAGGCGTATCTGCTTGGGGTGTCGATCAGACCATCGAAAAAGGTCAGCCTAGGGGAGGACAGAGATGATGTGGGTTGACGCGCCTCATAGGGAGCACATATGACTATCTCATACTTCGTCCCCTGCTTGTTTCTTGTAGGCGATAGGGGAAACCTGATCAGCTGCACAGGAGCCCTCCCCAATGCATAGATATTCCCGTGGTGCCATTCTGGAACACAAGTCTTCCTTTCTGGAGAATCAGATAGGGGGAGAATAGCAAAAAAGGCCCCCTGGAGGAGTTCTGTTCGAAGCAAAGGTTCTGAGGCGTCCCCACTAAGGTCGGATGGGGGATAGACAGACAGCTGACCGCGCAACACGCTCAAGTGCTGAAGGCCCGCCCAACCTTGTGTTGCACGCATCTGATCCCAAGGAACAGAAGGGTAGGATATGTGAATGTTACCATGGGGATCGGCTGTTCTCTGTGACCAGGAGGCACAAGCAGAGTGAGTAAGTGACGTTGGGTACTGTGCGGCAGTCGGGATGGGCAAGGAGACTGAATCGGATCAATGAAGATCAAGCAGAAGTGAGGGAGGAATGAACTCACGATCGAGAGGGTATGCTGGAGAAAGAAAGTGCTGTTCGCGAGCATGAACTGGGAATGGACCGAGGACCTACATGGATGCTGTTAACAAGAAACAGCACAGACGAGAACAACGCACATGCCAGACGCGGTCGAGCTCAACACGCCAGTCGCTCATCGTGGCACTAACAGACGATCGTTCCGTGACATGATTGTGCGAATCAAGAGAGCAT
This sequence comes from Pulveroboletus aff. viridisquamosus, assembly GCA_038088935.1. Taxonomy (NCBI): domain Eukaryota; kingdom Fungi; phylum Basidiomycota; class Agaricomycetes; order Boletales; family Boletaceae; genus Pulveroboletus; species Pulveroboletus aff. viridisquamosus. Next base: position 15,725 of record JBBPJW010000453.1, read on the forward strand.
ACGGCCACAAAAAAACGAATGTACACGTCTGGATAGAATCACAGCATCTGCCCACTCCAACCCGGTTTATTTCTTTCCGGAAGACCTGGCAGTCCATTGGCATCTGCTACCACTCATCGCCAAGTCAAAGGTCTGAAACGTACTTCTTAATTCCACCGCCGGGCGGTGCACCACCTGACAAGTGGATCTATACTCAATGGCACAGGGGCACGACGGTGAGATGCACCCATACCTTTGATAGCTGGGTGTTTGATCGCGATCGGGACCGAGACAGATATCGTTCACGACGACGAGAGGGTGAACTGGCCAAACCACCTCCGAGACCAAGTAGCCCGTACCTTTCTCTCTTGCAGCCTTCAGGGCAGCCTCCTCAGTCTTTTTCTTCTCCTTGAAGGCCTTGTCATCCACGTCGTCCTCTACTTTCTCTTTCTTCGGAGCCTACGCACGGGTTAGACAAGGATGAGAGAAGGCGGAGTCAGACAGACCTTCAAAGGCTTCAACTTTCCACCCTGTCGCGACATCGTCGTTGCAGCTGCAGCTGGTCGATCCCTCAGCGCCGTGGAAATTCGATGTTCTCCCGTTATGGACACACAGCGCAGCACACTCTACTGGCCTGTGCATGACTACCAACTCGACGCCGCTTACAGTCAGCCCAGCATGTCGGTGTACGTGGTCCATCGAAGCACGTCAGGCGTGCTGCGCTCGTCACTCTCCCATCTGCTCCATCGACCTCGTGAGCGTGTCGTTGATCCTAGGAGCCTTGTCGACGTGAAACGAAGGGGAGGTGTCGCACGGGCAGCATCATAACAGAACTCGCCGGGTTTGCATCTCGGACTGCCAGACTCTCTGACAAGATGCCTTTGGTAGTCGTCGACATGCTCGAGTCGGCTTGACGAGTGCGTCAGGACATTCCTCAACGGTCTGGACGCACGTCTCTGTTGTGCATCTTCTCTCTCCTGGTGCGCTTCTCCCACCCAATATACTTCTCGAAATAAGATTAGGCTTGCACGATATACGTATCTGGAGGGTAGCACAGGTGATTTACTTCCTAGTCGAGAATGGAGCTCATGTCCGTGCACCAGAGATTCGGTGTTGCACACCGTGCTGAGGCGCTCCTCTGAATATGAAGTTCTGAAAGTTGCGGAACTTCTGGTCTGTCATGGTCATCAACCCCTCAGAGCCAATTCTTGCAGGAAAACACCTCTTCGCATGGCATTGAACGAGTTCTGTCTCTACCACCGGTACCTTCTTTCTCTTGATCGATTTATCCTGCCTGAAGTGCATCTCGCGTCAGACCATAGGGCACTTGGATGCCGGTGGAGATTATTTGCGCTGGAGCTGAGAGTGGAGTTGGTTTCCATGCTTGCACCACATGGCATTGAAGCGCTTTCACGAGGATGAGACTTTGGAGATCGTAAAACTTGTGGTCGCTTACGGCCGTGATGCCCTTGAGGTCGGCTCATCTAGAATTACTGGACACATCCCTCCATGTCGGTTTCGAACAGGGCCACATCGCTGTTACACGATACCTTCTTTCTCTTGGTATTCCCCTCCCTTTTGATACACTTCTCACATTGGACCCGCAAGACATCTGGAGAATAGCATATGTGGTTCGCTTCCTCGTCGGAAATGGGGTCGACATACTCGTGCGCAAATTCTGCACTTCGTGTCATGCTGGGGTCCTTCCATCTCTGGCAAATGTAGAACGCTGGGTTGACTGGCTGTGTCCAAGTGAAGCCATTTCTTCTGGAGAAATGCCTTCGCGTCACTGTCGAACGTAGACTTTACCACGTCGAAGACTCTTCCCACCTCTGGCGCTTTTGATCCCGTCGAAGTGCTACACGTGCTTCAAGGTTGGGATATTGGCTGTGAGTAGGTTTCTTTGTCTTGTCCTTTCTGTTCTCTAGTTGCACCCCGACATTGGCTGTTGGCCAAGAATGGGAGGGGATCAACAGCTGTCAAAGGGATCTCTTAGCATGCTCCACATAGGTCGACCATCGATGGAGCGTCAAATGGAACATTCCTCCATGGTCATGTTGCACCTGTGTATCAATACTTGCTCCCTATCCTGTCTTTAACAGTGTTTAATGCCCGTGCGCTCGCCAACTCGGATGGTCATCCCATCTTGACATAGTTACCGATCTTCAACGTTTCCATCGTCGTTGTATAGTATGTATACAGCGTCAGTGAAGCGCGACATTGCTATTGTCGAGTTCATTCTGACTGCAAAAAACTTCTTGGCGAATTGACAGAGTGTGAGTCATGCCCGCATCTCATTCCAGACATGTGGAGCAGACACCTTGTCTATATAACGACCACTGATAGCCGGGAGTAGGATGCAACGGAAATATTAAAAATCTGACAACATATCTTTTATACCCAACCAATAGCCCTCGTCTGTCCGCTTGCTGATCTCACCCTTGGTCAACCATGCAAAATCTTGGTATCGATTCGGGTTGGGGTGGACCTGTCCTGCAAGAATATGGGCCTTGTAAAAGAACACAACGTCCTGAAAGGTATTCATATATGAATTTCGGCAACGGGGGAAGGACTCACGTCTTGGGTGTTTTGTTTGGGAGGGTGATAGACACCTATCGGGTTCCTGCTCACTATCCAGGTGTCCATGCGACGTCCACATTCAGCGTCGAGTCTACGGTGTGCAGCCTAGAGATCAAGTCCGAATGAATCCAGCTGTTATCTTAGCGGTACTTACCACATGCAAAAATTCGTCTTTTTGAACATCCCCTTGTGGAAACCGCCACACGTCTTTGCCGTCCTCCCGCGTCTTGAGCAAGAGATAGAGATTTCGCTGACCTCTTCTATTGAGGTTCTTGAGATCGTTGGTCTCGTCTGCCTTGTGAATGCGCGGCATGGACTCGTCGACCTCGTCCTTCATGGCGATCTCCATAAGCTCGGTCGCCTCGTTCCGTTCCTCGGAGGGATCCAAGCCAAACGGTGCACCGAATGCTCTGCGCTCGCGCCTTCTCTCCTCGATATTGAACCGCGTCTCGAGAGGTGAGCCCTGCTTGAAGTAGAATTCGGTCGGGAAGGGGTTGTGCAAGGCACGGTGTATGCGGGCTTGGTAGGCATAGAAAGCTCTTTCAAACGGTGTTGGTGTGCGTGTGAGGAGCGGGGAGCGGTTGAGGATGATGGCGGTATGCAAGGTCGGACGAGCGCGGGTGGTGGTGGACGTCGCCTCCGTCGCAAATGTGCGCGTGCAGAGCTGGCGGGTGAACATGACCAGCGACCGTGAGAAAATAGGCCTATGACGGCGAGCTCGGTGCATTTGGGTCGCTTCGACTTGATCACCATGTCGGTCTCGCTCGTTTCCAACGCCTACCTCGACGAGAACTCGGCAAAGATTAAGTCGAAGCCTGTTCCATGGGAGGTGTGTACCTGCCCTCTCCCTTTGTCGCCGCTCACCCTCCAACAGGGTTACCAGCGCGCGGAGCTCGTCACCTCCGAGGAGCTCGCCCTCATTAAAAAGGTAGACCGACAGTCTAAGGCAAGGGTGGAGTCCATCCTCGCCTCTGACGGCCAGACATATGCGGTTCTTTATCTACGTTTGCTCAAGAAACTTCAGAGAGTCGATACCATGCAGTGTCTCCTTGTCCTGATTGCCGACGCGCTCTTGGGTATGCTGCGCATGTTTGGTGTCTTTTATTACAACGCATTGATGACACGAGTGGACAGATCACGACGAACGGATACCGCTCTTCACGAGGGCTGCACAATTGGATCCCGACCTGCCTTACTTGCCGCTTCTAAGGTAGCTCTTCCTCTTCGCTGCCAACTGGCGCCATCTTTATGTGATATATAGGACTCTAGAGGCTCAGGATGAATTCGTGCAGCTGAAGTCCGCGCAGATCCTCACCTTACTTCTCAGCTACGAATCTACTCCACTTCAACAGCAACATCTGCAACCTTTCTTGAGGCTCCTCGCCTCCCTCGTTCAGGGCCAGTCCTCAAACAAGCGCGACGTCGCAGTGCAATGCCTCGAGGCTCTGTTGGCCCGTCCAAATTGCCGCAGTGCAGTTTGGGCTATTCCGAGCATCATTGTCGGGTGGGTCCCATGCCTTCTCTTTCTCTGGCAGGGTCTCATACTTTATGTACAGGTTGGTGGACATCCTTCGCCATAAACCAACCCCCCAGATGAGCTATCAAGTCATATTCTGCCTATGGCTCTTGACGTTCGAGCAGGAGGTCGCTAGCCAGATCAACAAGTGGGCAATTCTTTGTCTGCAACAGTAGTGATCGCCAAGCAGTACCCACAGGAAATTCGACATCATACCCCTATTGATCTCAGTTGCGCAGGCGGCAGCTAAAGAGAAGGTCATTCGTGTGATCGTCGCCACATTTCGGGTGTGCCCCGTTCCCTCCACTTGCGTGGGATATTCATGCTCTACTACCGCTAGAATCTGATCACGAAAGCACCTTCCGATAATTTACCGGCTATGCTAGTCGCGCAATTACTCCCGTTCTCCAAGAACCTGTCTGCCCGTAAATTTTCTGATGAGGACATTCTTGAAGACGTTCAGTTTGTTCGAGATGAGCTCGAATGCAATTTTAAGAGCTTGACGTGGGTGACGAGATGAACACAGATGTCTGTTTGCTGATGGCGACACAAGGACTTATGACGAGTATGTTTCTGAGCTGGCATCCGGTCACCTGTCCTGGACGCCTGTGCACGAGTCTGATGAATTTTGGCGAGAAAACGCGTCCAAGCTGAACGAGAAAGACTATGAACAGCTCAAGTTGGTGTTCTTTCGTATGTTGGTGCATGTTTGGATGCTGAACCAGCGTATCTCCAGGATCCTTATCTGCCTATTGAGTGCAGAGAACCCCCTCGTACTCGCTGTTGCAGTGCACGACCTAGGTCAGTATGTCAAACACTGCGAGCGGGGGAAGAAGTAAGTCGTTGCTTTCTGGATGAGTCGCACCAGTCCGATACCACTTTATTAGAGCTATTACAGATCTGGGTGCTAAAGCACGGGCGATGGAACTTATGACCCACCCAAACCCAGACGTACGCTACCATGCGCTCGTCTCAGTGCAACACCTCGTTAGTCACCCATGGATTACTGTATGACTGATGAAAAGTCTGCGTTGCTCCGGGGACACGAGCGGAACTAAGGTGATGGGTAACGACAGCGACGGAGCACTTTGTAGGACAGATGAAGGAAGGCTAATAGCATATGTCACGGCTGGACCCACATCTCTGCAACGACATCCAGCTCCTTCAGTGTGTGTGGCTCCCTGACAATACCATATACGCTGGGTTCAGTATCTGCGTCTAAGAGATGATCGTCGACGAGGATGACCCGAAGACCACCCGCACAAACAAAGCCGGTGCAAAGTGGTAAGAAGGTGAGTTCGAACGTTTGGCTTGCTTCGACGCGAGGCAAATCACCCACTGGGACGTCCTGCTGCGTGAGGTCGAAGGGGTCCAACAGAATTGTGGATGTCCCGAGGAACGAGCACCCACGGAGCTTTGTGTCCCTCGTTTCGTCGAGTGTCTCAAAATACGGTGCTGGCAACGATAACAGTGGGTCGCCTCCAGTAGCGGTCAATTTCTGAGGTGAGGACACTAAATTAACCGGCGCCTGCGTCGGGTTCGCCAAGCCAGACGCATACGACGAAAAGCGGGAGAGTACCAATCTGCTCGATGCAGTGGTATCTAACGCATTCTGGACGGGGGCCCGTCGAGGCATGAGATGTTGGACGGCCAAGCGAACCCGCCGACGTCGCCCGCGTGGGATCATGACCGCGATACTGAGCCTGAGTCCGAGCGTGAAGGGTTTTCCGACCCGGACCGCATCACCGGCGGGGAGCACAACGACGAGGTCGATGGCCAGATCCGATACGGGCTCCGGGATGATGAGTGGCTGTAATTGAGTGTCCGAAGCGGAGGCGGAGGTGGCGGGGGAGAGAGGACGCGGGGTGGGGATCGGCGTTCCAGGCTGAGGTCGGGAGCGGAAGGGGGAACCGGATCTGAACGTGCCGGGAGGTGGTGAGCTAGGTCGGGATGCTGGTAGTTGAGGAGAGCGTGGTCGGGATGGGCTAGAAGGGGTACCCTGTGGTGCGCGTTGAAGGTACGGCGGGATAGCGCTGGGGGGGTGCGATGGTATCGATGAGGGAGGCTGTTGTAGGCCAGGAATTCTGCGCGAGAGCATCTGTTTGGAGTAAGGAGACGAGTGTTAAATTATGCGAAGCACGCACGATGGCAAGAAACGACACTCACAGAGGTTAACAGACGTCCTGGTTCGCCAAATCTGGAGCGCCATGAGATATCAAGTCGGCCGAGAGGAATCACAACTCCAGGTGAATGTGTAACCGGAAATATCGGTACGTTTGTGGGGAAGAGAACGTAGATATATTGCCGAATCGCCTGGGGCTGCATGAGCGCCATCGATCCGGAAAATAACAGTGGTGGAGTCTGCACGTCCTCGTCCGAGGAGCCAGAACTAGAGAGACGGTTGACATCCAACGCATTCCAGCCCTCTGCACATTCGAATTCCATCCGGTCAAACCACATGGTTTCCTGTGTCATATTTTGAATATGGACTTCGAGGAATATCTTTTCGCGCTCAACGGAGTGGAGCAGAGCGGAGGGGGATTTCGGGATATGAACCTTAGTCTTGACGGAGAGGGGATTGGTGACCTGTCCCATTTTTGTGCGGTCATGAGCACACGGACAGAGATATATACAAAAGAAAGGAGGAAAGGTAAACCATGACACACCGAAAACTTGTAAAATTTGCGAAGGCTCTGCAAGCTCGGGTCGTCCGACCCCTCCACTGGCCCCGGCGTGTAAGGGTACCCAGGGGGAAGCTGATATGTGACGGTACACGCTAGCACGTGTTGACCGAGTTCTTTCACCTCGTGATGTACGATATGCTCAAGCGCGTCCCTTGCCGCAAGCGTACATCCTGCCCCGCCAAGTTCACAGAGGAGCAACTTGGAGCTCGCTGTCTGTATCTCGAGGCGGACATGGACGCCTTGTACCGCTGCGTGGGTTTCGTTGTTGACAGAGAAACAGCAAGAGAAGGTTTCACCAAGCTGGATGGCACCAAATGCGGAGGGGAGTGTGAGGAATTCGGAGAGGTGTGTAAGATCGCGTAGGGTCTTGGGGTGACCGGGGAGCGGGGTTGTGCCCTGAAGGGAGAGGATGGATGCAGTGGAGTGAGCAGAGAAGGAGGAGGAGCTGGAGTAGAACGGTTCCCAAGCGGTCGCGAGGCCAGGCCGCTATGGGGGTCATGTTCACCGTCAGTGGTAGGTATGGGAGAAACGACGACGCACAGACACCCGCATCACCTTCAGCGATAGGAGATGGCCCTGTCCGTCCGTGCTCGTCATGGCGATGTTGCAGCTTGTCGCGAAGACGATCCACGCGCCTTACGTCCTGTTCTTTTATCTACCTATGTCGACCGCCAGTGATTCAAGACTCATATTAGCGGTAACGTCTCCTTTCAATACTAACGTGGATTCACAAGGATTCGACGTTGTAGACTAAAGCGAAGACCGACACTGCACGATAAATCTAGGAGATCTGATCAAAGTGTCATCCTGCCGTAGGGGTGAATATGCCATTCGACAAAATCCAGTTTTGCCATGAGCACTCCGCGCCTTGACGCCAACGCAGGAGTGTCCTGGACCACCAGAGGTTTTCTAATCGACTGGCAGTCAATCGTGGCGATCGACGCGGATAAAGGTAAGTGATGGTGAGCCGTTTGGCTAACCCATGTGCTAGAGTCAAAGTTGACTAAGGAGCGCGGTGATTCAGGCGTTACTCTGGTTCGCGAGTGAATCCTGCATGCCTTTGGATGGTCCTTTCGTACTTGTAATCCATGCCTATACACGCCCTTGGCCGAGTGGTGCGTAATACACGATAACCCCAGTGCGGTGTGTACTCAAATCAAGACACCCTCGCCAAAGTCTTCCTCAAGTCCATGTTCTGTTTTTCCAGTGTCTGGATCCTCGCCTGTGATTCATACAACTTCTTCTGCAAGTATCTCCGCCTCTCCATCGATGCTCGCATGCTACTCCACAGCAAGTGGAAGAAACTCTCGGGACCGGTGATTTCCTGAAGCTTGGCGAGCTCGGCTTCGCAAGCTTTGATCGTATTGTCTGCACTGGCTATTAATTTGTCGTTTATCGCCATGTCTTGTGTTGCGCGGAAGACGGGATCTGCGACAAGGGTTAACGACGTCGTTGCTGGTGGAGAGGGAGGCACTCACCATTTACGATTCTCTGGAAGACGTATTTGAACACCGGCTTTCCGGGGCGTATCGAGGACGGTCGGCCTGATCAGTGTCTTAGAAGGTCTTGTATGTATGATCTAGAGAAAAGCAACTCGCCGTTGAGGGTTCCGATAGAGATCAACTCCACGTGCTCCATGGAGCGCAGGGCGAGTTCGTCCCCTTTGAACGGGAAATTCGCCAATACATCGTAATACGAAAGCTATGTATTCGGGCGGTTGGTGGGCCTCATCCAGGACTTAATAACTTGGATGACTCACTTCTGCCTTTTGTGCAAGCTGCCTGAGTACTGTCCAGGCTTGCTCGCGCGACCATGATAGAGACTTGGCATCCTCGATGTCCTCCCCAAAAGCATTCTTCTGGAGTTCGCCAATGCTGCGTGAGATGATATCTTCAACGGCGTCCTCGATGGTTTGACCACTGCGAACTTTGTGGATTAACTGGGGATCATGGTTAATTCAACCCTTAAATAGGAAGGGCTCGCTCACTAACGATCTCGAGATCGCTCGCACGGCCACCCAGAAACTCGATACTAGCTATCTCTGGTCTAGTGAGCTCAGCAGTCATCCCGGCATTATGTAGACGTTGCTTCACGAACGCCAGGGTGCTACCAGTGTCTGCATCATACAGGGGGATAGAGCTCAGGGGCTTTGATGGGAGAGCTGATAGTAAGAGACAATAAGCAAATTGTTGAACTGTCGATAAGAAGATCATACCGCGTGTGATTAGTTTCGCATTGTCTCTGTTGTCGCTAACAACGACAACATGTGCAATCTAAAGCGTGTCGGTCAAGCATGAATAGACGTCACGGTACGGTTGCCTACCTTGCTCTCAACCAAGGTCGCCGCCCACTGGCTAAGCACTCTCTGTACGTCTTCCCTGTAGATGCCACCGGGCGCGCCGTAGTTCTTAATGACCACAACAGGAAGCGCTGCAGTAGCCTCAATCTCCTCCACAGCCCTTTCCCTCCTTAGAAGTTCGCCCTCCGCCTCCTTCTCATTTTGAAGCACCTCCTGTACGAAGGATTCGTTCTTACCGTCGAAATTCATATCACTGTCCTCTATGCTGAAGACCTCATCACCGACGCCAAGCTCGGAGATGATACCGTTCCCAGCAACGCAGTCTAACCTGCCATCGTGCCAGGTGCCCTGGCGAATACGCACTGTTCGGCGCGCTTCCTCGATCCTAAGGGCTTCTGCTTCGCGTTGAGCTTTGAACTCTCGTTTGGTAGCATTGCGAAGGGACCGATTTACGTTGATCAGAGCTGATCCAGCTACTTCGAGGATCTTTCTCAGCTGGTCCGTGAGCGAATTACTAAAACCAACTTCACGTGTATATACAGTGAATACAGGGCTCATCATGCGAGAAAGAGTGCAACGAACCTTTTTGGCCAATTATGCCCGTGCTCGCGATGTCGATAATGTTGTTGAGAGAGTTCAGGAAGGTGAATATGGGTCTGTAGCCTGTCTGTTGCGCTAGAGCAGCTACGAGTCTGGTGTCAGAAGAGGCTTTGTTGAGTTCCGCACAATCAATCACTAGAGTTTTCCTGCGAACAATACGTCTCAGATACGTGAAAAAACAATCAAAAACGGCTACTTTATTTTACTTACCTGCCACTGTCCTGCAACACGGCGGATACCAAATGTGATTTCCCACTACCTTGGGGACCGTGAACGAATGCAACAGTTACTGCGAGCTCTGAGTAACATCTGTATGGTATTTTGAAAGAGAACTAACATACGTGGTGGGTCAGTTAAATAACTCCTCAAAGCATTTTCTGCTTCTCTGCGTTCCTTCCATCCACCTAAATCTATTGCTTGTTTATCTTCAGATATGGATGAGAAGGATAATCGATCAAAAGCGTGGGTTTGTAGCCATTCAAAGAGTGCATACTCTTTTGGAGGTTTAGCCTCTTGCATGTCCATTAACAGATAACTGGCAAACCTCTGTAATCGAACCAATTCAACATCTTCCCTTCAATAGAGAGTGTTCGGATAGGGTCAAAAACCTAGGGACGGTAGGTCAGTGTACGACTCAAATATTCATTCGGTGCTTACCGTGTACGTCAAGGTCCCAAGCAAGAAGAATAGAATGGGAAGGACTATTCTTGGATGACTGGTAAGCCAATCGCGGATAGCGTGAGCCTGAAGGGGTGGCTGGTAGAGTATTTGTAAACGAGTAGATTGGTTTCCACTCGAAAATTGATACCCGTGGATGGCATTTCGCGCGATTACAGCCGAGCGAACGCGTACAAATGCAACATCCGCGGTACGGAGATTTCCGGCAGGGACGGGCTTCGGAGGACTCAGATCATGTAGGCGACCGTATGGCTGTTGGACGAGTAAGAATGATACCTATGAAAGTAATAACTAGACAACTTGCACGGAAGAGCTCATAAAGAGCCTCCTCCTGGATATCAGGCCCTTCAAACCCAACTTTTAAGATAGGGGAGGGGAATCTGTACATATCCTGATGGTGTGTCATGAGTGCATTTTATCATACGGAACAAACCGAACCTCCAGCCATGGTTGACCTTTGACAAGCCAGACACTGCCCCAGTCAAGGCCGGCCCAGGAGGGCATGCCATGATTATCAGCTTCCGTCCTCAGTTTGTCCTCGATGTCTGTCAAAGCATGCTCTTTGTCACTGGCATTATACGCAAACCTAACAAAGACACCGCCGTCCTTTTGATATGGTTGAAGAGAGAGGACTTTGAATCCATGTGTCTTGACGTGAGAGATGCGAGATTCTAGTTCCCCTAGAAGCGACTCTTCACGAAATACACTAATATAATGGCGAATACTACGGTGATTGTCAAAGACGGTCGAGTGATGCGGTCAGAACGTGCGTACTCCCAGATGCCCAGTCGGATGGGAAAGACCGAGTCGACGAATAGCCAACCCTCCTGTGTGCGACCACGTGTAAAAGCGACAACCACTGGCAATGATCATAGAGGCCTACTGCAGGGACGTCGCCGGCACGGTCCGTCAATTTACGGGTGGAATGGGCTCTCGTCGCAGCTGCACGTCGCACTGCAAGGTTGCTTGCAGTGCTCCGGACAACCAGACCCGCAACATTTCGAGACAACATGCGAGTCTTCTCTCTTTGTTTTCGTGCGCCTTGCTCGAGCCTTGACACTCTACCTTACGAATCACTTGGTTCCTACTAGCATAGCAACTGAGGTAACCGCGGGTAAATCTTTCCTTTTCTAGGCATCTCAATGGCCGAGACAAATTGTTTTTACATGGTCTTCGTTCTCTACCGCCACCGTCGTTCCCGTTCACGCCCACGTCTACACCCGCCCTGCTGTCCTGCTCACTGTCCCAGCTAGGGATGAGTGCTGATACACAGAACCACGTTGCCCCTCTCGCTCGCTCAAACTCGTTCTTTGGTGCCATCAAAAACATCGTCACCGCTCCATTCTCCTGGTTTGCGGGTTCAGATGATGAATTTGAGGACATGAACGGAAAGCGGAGGCGACATCCGGTTTCGTCCAATGAGACACATGCGGAAGACGAGAGTCTACCGACTAGGGCGAAGAAGATGAGGATCAGCTCCCCCGACCGTGACACTCAGGCATACCTTGATCCTCCTAGATTGGCATTCACCCAATCACGACACACGTTGAATCCTTCTGTGTCTAGCACCGTCCGCGACATCACTGGGTCCCCTCGAAAAACACAACAGATTCCATCGTCGTCGAATCAGCTGCCACGTAGCCGACGTACGGTATCTCCGCTTCCCAGCGTCTCGCACCTCAAACCTCGGGGGGTCACACGCACGATGTCTCTCGATCCGCCGTCTAACTCAAGTTTTTCGTCTCGTATACAGGCTGTTCCTACGGTCCTGAATCTTCAACCAGCGCCAAATCACGAGGACGCCGTTTCCACTAGTCGAGACGTATCCATGTCCCCACGGCGTCTCCGAGTTCGCTCGTCACTCACTCCTCAGCCTTCCAGTAGTGGCTTTGGTCCTGTCATACCACCGCGCCGGGAGCGTGGCCCAGATGAACCCCCTCCCTTGACTGCCCTGATGTCAAATCCCATGTTCGTAAAACCGCCTCCCACTGTTCAGAAGCAGGTTGCTGCGGAACCTTCGAAACAATTAACTCTAGGAACCCTGATAGATTCTCAGCGTAGTGTATATTCCACCTTCTTGTAGGGCGAGGGCGAGTTGCTCACCATCTATTTCCAGGTACGCGCACCGGCTCGTCAAAGTTCTATCTTGTTCGGAACGGGATCTATGACGGATGTTTCTGCGCGTATGTTCATATACTTATCCAGTGTCCCCTGCCACTCAACTTATATTTAGCAGGGCATCTCTGGCCAGTTAACAAAGCCGAGGTAGCTTTACACGAGCTAGAAGTATACAAAACTCCGCTGCTACCTACGCGACTCAAGGGTGCTACTGCGGTTCCGGATATGTTCTTGCACAAAGAAAGGAAGCATATAACGCTAATGTCCGACGACAGACCTACCAAGCCTCGACTCGGAACGAGGGGTAGAGGGAAAGAAAAAGGAAAGAGGAAAGAGAGGGAATCACTGAATGGGACGAAACCGTATGCGGGAGAAGGTGGGGTGAAAAAGTGGCTGGCGAGGCGCAAGAAGGAAGAAGAGGAAGCGAAAGAGAAGGAGAGAGCCGAGGCGATGGAAGACGAAAGGGCAGAGGAGGATAAGAAACGCAAGGAGGCAGAAGCAGAGAAAAAACGTGAAGAAGAGCTTAAAGTTCTTCCACCCCCTCCAGCTCCTGTTTTTGAGCCAAGAGTATCTCGTGAGGTACCTTTCAGCTCTTCATTGCGAGTGGGTCGCATGAGGATTGGCCGAAATCATATAGAACGCCCAGTATCGCGACGTGCGAAGTTCTCCGCAGCCTTTGAAGACGAAGACGAGGATATGGAAGAGTCACACGCAGCGGAGCAGAAAGCGCTTGAGGAAGCAGCCAAGAAAGTACCAGCGTTTGAGCTCCCTGCAGGCTTCACTTTCCCCAAGGAGGTGAGTTGTAAAGCTAATCAGCCGTGTATACCTCGCTTACATTTCGTAGATGAACATTACGCATGATTTGACTCGCGCAAAGGAACCACCAATCACTTCGCTTCCATTCTCCCTCATTAGGCCTACCTCAACGCCTTCTACAGCTGAGATAGTAAAGGCGGCTCCAATCCCAACCCCCACGACTCCGGCTCCGGCTCCGGTTAGGATAGCGCTCATACCTCCTACGCCTGAGGCTACAAAAGTTGCTCCGGAGGTTGCAACTTTTCCGGAGATAGCAACACCAACATCTAGTGTTACACCAACTGGAATACCAAATTTTTTCGCCAATTCTTCCGTGTTTAACAAGGCAGCGATTGCTGCAGCACCGCCCTCGTTTCTTGCTGTGCCTGCGGTGGGACAACCGAGGTCCTCTCAAGTTCTAGAACGACACGAAGCAAAGGCGGCTGATACTCCTCCATCGTTATTTGCTGCACCCTCACGACCTATGTCGATAATTACGGCACCTGCTGAACCTGTGGTTACCTTTTCCACTTCTATAGTACCTCCTGTATCACCCAAGGAAACCGAAAAGCCTGCGCCGGCCCCATCTCTAGCCCCACCTCTCATGTTCGAATCACCTGCGAAGCCGATTGAATCTACTGTAATCCCTACTCCCAGTTTACCGGCTGATAAAACACCGGTGGCAGGGCTTGCGAGGCCTGCTACCCCAATAAGTGGTACTTCCCTTACGTTTGGTGCTCCACCTCCACCTCCAGTACCATCCCCGGCTCCATCGGTGGGT
>JBBPJW010000454.1:0-29717 GCA_038088935.1 Pulveroboletus aff. viridisquamosus
ATGGACCGATCACAAGAATCTCGAGTATTGGAAATGTCCTCAGGATCTCTCTCCTCGACAAGCAAGATGGCAGGCCACTCTTGCTGAATTCAACTTCAAAATGTGTTATAAACCGGGCTCATCTAACGGTAGAGCGGATGCTTTATTGCGCAGGCAAGATCACTTTGCAAACAAGCCCAACCCTAATAAACAAATCATCATGCTTCCCCCTCACCTTTTTCAACGAGTTGTTTCTTTTTCTTCTTCATTCTTCTCTCATGTTCAACAAGCCTCCATCGACCTCCATCTCCCCGACACCTGGTGTTATAGTCCAGAGAGCAAGGTCTACTTAAATAATCGACAACAGATATTCATTCCTGAACCTTTACGCATAGAGGCTCTCAACCTTTTTCATTCTTCTCCATTGGGTGGTCACGCAGGACAAAACCGCACCAAACAATTATTATCTCGTTATTACTATTGGCCTGGGCTCAAGGAAGACATCGCAGATTTCATTTCTCATTGTTCAACATGTGAAACGTCCAAGGGCCCAGAAGCCATTATTCCGATTCAACCTCTTCCCCTTGCATCTACCCCGTGGACAGATATTTCTGTAGATTTTATCACCGGACTCCCTGAATCCAAAGGGTTCAATGCCATCATGGTGGTAGTAGATTGCTTTTCTAAAGAAGTTGTTTTCATTCCATGCCTTTTATCTCTTTCCTCTCTTTATGTAGCCGAATTATTTAGGGATAACGTATGGTCAAGACACGGTCTCCCATCCTCTATCATCTCGGACCGAGGACCGCAATTCATTTCAGAGTTTTCAAAGAAGCTTAACGAGATCCTGCAGATCAAGCAGAAGATTTCCACAGCTTATCACCCTCAAATGGACGGCCAAACAGAGCAGGTCAATTGGGAACTCGAGCAGTATTTAAGGAACTTTATTGCCAAACAGCAGGAATCATGGGCAGACTGGATAAAGATAGCTGAGTATCATCATAACAACTCCTATTCGACATCCACGAAAACCTCACCCTTCGAAATCATGAAAACATATCATCCCAGACTTGGTTTCAAAGCCCCACATTCCACGCACCCCTCCTCTCACTTTCTTCACGAGATGGCGAAATCGTTCAAAGACATGAAAGAGGCGCTAAAGGAAACACAAGAGAGAATAAAACGACAAAACACATCAACGCTCCCTTCGTACACTAAGGGGCAGCAAGTTCTCCTCTCTACCAAGAATCTTTTGCTTCCTTATCCATCGAAAAAGCTTACCAAACGATGGATCAGCCCATTTACCATTATTGACATCATCCCTCATGCTGTTCGCTTACGACTCCCATCCTCAATGTGCATCCATCCCACTGTTAATATTTCGCGCATTAAACCCTATGTACCCTCATTCCGTGGTCAGGACATCCTCACTCCTGATCCTGTATTGGTCACCGAGGAAGGACATGAGGAATACGAGATTGATCACATAGTTGACTCTCGTGTTTGCAAGGGCAAGTTGGAATACCTAGTGCATTGGACTGGTTACGGTGAAGCTGATCGTACCTGGCAAACAAAGGATGATCTAGCAAACTCTCTGGATTTGATCACCAAATTCCACAAGCTACATCCCTCCGCCCCTCATTGTCTCATTACCACTGACCTCGCAAGTTTCCGTTCACTATTTAAGCCCTTTGAAAATCTCACTGAAACGAATGCTCTCCTTGTGTCTCGTCTGGAATTTGAGACCTAAAAAGGGGGTAGTGTTATAGTCCGCTTTTTCAAACCTTTGATCACGTGACTTTATCTTATCTTTCCATGTGGTTATCTAATCTTTTATCTTATCGGGCACGTGACGGGTCACATGACAGGTCTAGACCCAGGGCTTAGGGTTAGCCTTTCACCTTCCAGCCTTTTTTCATTTCCGTCATTCTTCCATTTCAGAAGCATCACTCCTTTTCAGCCATTGGCTATTCTCACAATGCCTTCTCTTCTTTTTGATCTCTGTGCAGGGTCCATGGGAATTCTCCCATCAGGGTCTTGGTCCATGCACTGTAGCTATTACTATATAAGCTGTAGCAAACCGTTTCAAGACTCCCCAGTCTTAAGCACTTGTACCTCTAGTACGGTTGTCTCACTAGTACTCCTCAGCTTTCCTCTATATCATTCTCTTTTCTTAAACCGTAATTGTAAACAGTAACCAAAAGCCCCAGACTAGGGTTAGACTGACATTGCTTTCACTGAAATTGACACCAACTGTAACAATGGGGGTATAACAATATTCGCATGAAAGAAGGTGATGAATGGAAAGGCGCCTTTACCACCCCTATAGGTGCCTTTGAACCAACTGTCATGTATTTTGGAATGTGCAACAGCCCAGGAACATTCCAAAATATGGTCAATGATATCTTTCAAGATCTCTGGCCTTTCATCCTTATATACATCGACGACATCATCATTTTTTCTAAAGGAAAAACAAAAGCTGAACATGCTATGTTGGTCTGCACCGTTCTTGATCGACTGCGACAGCATGATCTCTTCCTCAAACCATCCAAGTGTCACTTCATTCAAGAGAAGGTAGATTACCTTGGTATGGTTGTCTCTAAAGATGGGGTCAAGATGCAAAAGAGCAAAGTAGCCACTATCCAGGATTGGCCTATCCCTCGTTCTTTGAAACAGGTTCAAGCCTTTTTAGGATTGGCAAATTATTATAGGCATTTTATTCAGAGTTTTAGTCAGATCGCAAGACCTTTGAATGATCTAACTCGCAAAGATACCCCTTTCCTCTGGACCACACCTCATCAACAAGCTTTTGACAGGCTTAAATCCATCATGTCCACTGCCCCTTTCCTTGTTTATCCCAACTCCACTAAGCCGGTCTGTGTTGAGACTGATGCCTCAGATATTGCTGTGGGCACTGTACTTTCCTATCTGGTCAATGGTCAATGGCGTCCTGCTGCTTTTCTTTCCCATTCTCTTTCTAGTGCAGAGCGCAACTATCCTATATATGATAAAGAACTTTGGGCTGTGGTTAGCGCTCTCCATGAGTGGTGCCATTTACTTATTGATCAGACTGCATTTGAAATTTGGACCGATCATCAAACACTTGAACACTGGCATAAACCTCAGGATCTTTCCCTGCAGCAGGCTTGCTGGGTTGAAACCTTGATGGAATATCGCTTTACTATAGTCTATAAACCCGGCCCCACCAATGGTCATGCCAACGCACTTCCTTGCTGTGCCGACCATGGTAAAATTCTTCATGAGCCCAACAAAGATGTTGTCATTCTTGCTCCTTCTTTTTTCCCTGCCCGCCCCATTTCCCTTTCCAATTCCTTTCTTTTAAACATCATTCTCACCTCCAAAGACATCACCCCTTCCGAAGGGTTGTGTTATAATCATGAAAATAAATACTACACTCATCCTACTACCAACGCTCTTTTTATTCCTGAATCTCTCTGGCAAGAGGCTATTCAACACTGTCATGATTCTCCTATAGCAGGTCATGGGGGAAGACAAAGGTCCCTTCATTTATTAAAATGATGGTTTTATTGGCCAGAACAAACAAAGGACGTTGACAAATACTTACAAACCTGTCAAGTGTGCTCCCTCACAAAGGGTTTGCAAAAAGCACCAGCAGGTCAATTGTTGCCTTTACCTGTTCCATCTTCTCCATGGAAAGATATCTCCACAGATTTTATTACTGGTTTACCAGTATCATCTGGATATGATGCTATTCTCGTTGTCATTGATCGATTTTCAAAAGAGGTGGTTTTTATTCCTTGTTCTTCTTCTCAAACCTCCTCTCTTCATCTAGCCCATATGTTTCGAGACCATGTATGGTGTCGACATGGGCTCCCTTCTTCAATTGTATCCGATAGAGGACCACAGTTTGCTTCCACTTTTACCCAAGAGTTATGCTATTCCCTTGGCATATCCCAAAAATTATCTACAGCTTTCCATCCTCAAACCGATGGACAAACAGAACAGATTAATTGAGAACTGGAGCAATATCTACGAGCCTTTATCACCAAAAGACAGGAACAATGGGCCAATTGGATAAAAATTGCAGAATTCTCCCATAACAATGCCTATTCTTCTGCAATCAAAACTTTGCCCTTTGCAATTACAAAAAAATATGTTCCTTGTCTAGGTTTTGAAGCACCCTCACCATCCAGTTTGTTTGCTCAAGAGCTTGCTTGCTCTCATGAGGAAACTCAGGAAGCACTGAAAGAAGCTTAGGAGTGAATGAAAAAACAATCTGCATCCAAAAGATCAGAAGCCCCACATTATGAGAAAGGCCAAGAAGTTTGGTTATCTACCAAACATCTTTCACTTCCTTACCCCTCAAAGAAACTCACCCAGAAGTGGATTGGCCCTTACAAAATACTTGATGTCCTACCCAATGCAGTACGACTCAAGTTACCTGCTTCCGTTCGTATCCATCTGGTGGTCAACATTTTACATGTCAAACTCTATCGAAGTCCTCTTCCTAGTCAACCAGTCATTTGGCCAGATCCAGTCGAAATCACAGAAGAAGGACAGGAAGAATGGGAAGTACATGAGATTGTTGACTCACAAATTAAAAAAGGAAAGCTAGAATATTTGATGGATTGGAAAGGCTACAATGTATCAGATCATATATGGGAACCCGAAGATCATCTCAAGCACGCTCCACAAGCTATTGAGGTCTTCCATATTAAAAATCCCGCAGCTCCTCGCAAACTTCGTGGCCTCACCCTCTCCAATTTCCGCTCTCTCTTCCACCCTTATGAAAATCTTACAACCTTTTTAGCATTACCCTTGTCTCGTCTGGAATCCGAGACCTAAAAATGGGGTAGTGTTATAATCACTTTTTACTTTTCACATCACATGACCGTGGGACACCTTTATCTTTTCACCTTTTCACAATGTCACATCTTCACATTTCACTCCTTCACACTTTCACTCATTTCACATATCACAGCCTAGACCATGATATCATTGCCTGGCAGTTTTCTCATGGAACTGCTAAGGTACTCACTCCCTTATTGCCATTGGTTGGCTGACTGTAGCATACTTAGGGCCGGAGCCATTTACATGGTCCGTGCACATCTTTGTAGCATATATAAGGAGGCTGGCCCAAGCTGGGTTTCCCCAGTCTTGTGCACTTGAGCCTTGTGCTTTATACAAGTCCTTGACCTTTTCTATCTTTCCTCTTGCCTAGTTCCACTGGGGTCTAGCTAAAACCCAGTCTCTTGAAGTCAGAACGCGATCACTAGGATGAGTCTCAGTTTTCAGCAATGATTCAGCATTAACTGTTTCAAACACTGTCTTTACCCCTGCCTCAGACATCCCATCCTTATCAACCCAAGAAACCCTCAATGCCATGTTCCCCATGTGCACCCATGTCCTCACCTCCAGGGACATTGTTATCTCAGCTAACCCCTCTCCATTCACATCTCCATCCACTTCACTCATAGATAGTTTCCCCAGAGGAAATGGAACCCATTCCCATCATACTGTCCCCAGTCCCAACCTCCCTTACCAACATCCCATCATCTCCCATTACACTTCCTGTCCCACCTCCTATAGCACATGTTGCTGCTTCCTGCTCCATCACTGTGGTTGATCTTCCCATCACTGCCCATGCTCTCTGCCCTGGTGATTGCAACAACATCTACTGCATTAGACTTCAGTCCTTCATTTTCAACTCCCATCTATCCATTGCTATCAGCTCCTACCTTGACATAAACTCCCCTTTGTGGGCTCTGTACTGTCTCTACCATCAGATAGAGAAGATGTTGCTCATCACACAGCTACTCTGCCATATTACCAAAGTCCACACTAATGCAGTCCACACAGGGCCGGAAACTATTTACTGCCAGTTGTCCTTTATCCTTGATAACCTAGCCTACCAACTAGAACTTAGCAAGTTCCTTATGGATTTCAACTGCTTTGAGCAGGAATTCTCCACAACCTGACAACATTTACCTCTGACATGCCCTGCTACTCCCTCTGCATCCTTCTCACCACTTACCTCTGAGGAGATGGTCTCAGTCTCTCACACTGAGGCCTGGTGGTCTGATCACAACAGCTGCACAATGCTTCCCCCTAGTTATCCCTGCTATTGCAATGGCTGTTATGCTCAATCTGGGTAGAAACAAGTGTAGACCTTCAGAAGAGGGAACTGGGCTGTGAGTGGCTAGAGTTTGATGATGGGATCAAATATACTGTGGGCTAGAAGAGCTCAATGATAGTTAGCTCAGGGAGTAATGTGACTTATAGGGACAACACTGGCTTTAGACTTGACAATGGGGTCAAGAACACTAGCAATGCTAGGCTAGTGGTAACAAGGGTTGGCTAGGGGTTCCCTTTTGTACACCAATGCATGAGCTAAGAGTGGATTGCAAGGTACTGGGTATAATGCATGTAGTAGAAGGTAGAAGTAGCATGAGGAAAGAGGAGAGATGAAGTACACTACTTTATAGTACAATGAATAAGGTTCAGACTCAGTTGGATAAGTCATAGTTGATAACTAATGATCCATGTGGAAATGAATGGAATGCAGAAGAATTGGGTGGTGAGTCATACCCAATGACTAAGTATGAAGAAAGCAGATCATGTGTAATATCTGCTGAGTTAGAGAATATTCTGGAAGGAAAGAAGAAGAAGTTCCAGAACAAGAACAAGAAAGCATCTGAGACATGTGAACATGAAGCTAAGGTGAGTGAGAAAAGAGGAAAAAGAGTGGGGAATTGTAACAATGGCTGCTTTCAATGCCATGCCTTGGGCCACCAACAGGTCCAATGCCCATCTTACCAATGCCCCACCTGTTGTGGGAATCCACCTGCAGTCCTTGAATCTTCACTGACACCTTGGAGAATGCCATTGTCCTAGACCTTCCAATCTATATGAGGCTTTTGACTAGTGGCCCCTAACTAGGCACAGGGAAAGGATGAGTCTGAAGTAAGGCCTTGTGTATAAACCTGACCAAGTAGCAGATAAGAGCTGAAGGGGAACCCCACTAGAGGTTGGCCCTTAGATTGAGCTAGGACCTTAGCCTAAGTCACAAGAGGTCAAGACTGGAGAACCCAGCCTTGACATCTCCTGCTTATATATTGCTGGCAAGAGTGCACAGACCAGCTACAGGAGACCTACCCTAATCTATGCTATCTCTGAACACCAATAGCATAAGGAGCTTATGACTAAGTAATAGATAGGTGAGGGGAATGCATGGAGCAGATATGAAGAGTGAGGCAGTGGCCTCACAACTAAGGGAAGGAGAAGAGGAAGCCACACCATGAGGATATGGGAAAATGGAAGAGAAGCACCAGATGCTGATCTATAAAGAAGGCATGGCAATCTGAAGGCCAAGAAGATCTATCTAGATCTCTACCACAGATGCAGATCCTAATCTCTGTAGAGATATCATTGGGTACTGATCTAAGATCCCATTGGGGATCCAGCCATATCATGTGACCTATATCTTAGTGCTGGAGAATACTTATAAAGAACTACTAACCCTAGCCTAGGGCTTGCCTTGTAAGGATACTTGTTCACATGATCACGTGCAACTGATCACATGACCAGTGCATCACATGCTCTACAGTTCCCATGGTCACATGCAATCATTGTGTTAGGCTTGTGCCGTAACACCACCTGCTTATGATGGCAACCTGGCTATAATCAGTTTTACTGCCCACTTCACTGCCCTTGACCTCCACTGTCCATCTCCTCTTCCTCCCCCTTCTCTTTGCACTCCACCCATTCCTCAGCCTTCTCTCATCATTCCAGGGGCTCCTACCACTGCACTTTCCACACTCACATACCCCCACCATCTTTTTATCACACAGATAATGATGATAATGTTATTGACAATGTTGGCTGGGCTAACATTACCAGCTCCCCCACCACCTATGATTAATGGTCAGATAGGGACATCTGACATACAAAGGGGGTAATGTTACATTTCCCCTCTTTTCTCTCCTTTTTCCCCTTGCTGTAGCTTCACCTTCACACATCTTGAATGCTTTCTTGTTCATGTCCTGGAACTTCCACTTCTTTCATTCCAGAATATTCCTTGACTCGGTGGATATTACACATAATCTGCTTCCTTTGCACTTAGTCATTGGATATGACCATCACCCAATTCTCCCACATTCCATCCATTTCCACATGGATCATTTGTTATCCTCAATGACTCATCCAACTGAGTCTAAACTCTATTTCTCTGTACTATATAAGTAGTATACTTTGCCTCCTCTCTCTCTTCATGCTACTTCTACCTTCCACTACCTGCACCATACCTAGTACCTTGCAATTCACTCTTAGTTCATGCATCAGTGCACAAAAGGAAACCCCTAGTCAATCCAGTCAACCTACTAGCTTAGCATCACTAGTATCCTTGACCCCATTATCAAGTCTAAAGCTGGTGTTGTCCCTACAAGTCACACCACTCCCTGAGCTGACCTTTGTTGAGCTCTCCTAGTCACCCCAGCCCAGTTCCCTCTTCCAAAGGTCTACACTTGTTCCTACCCAGACTGAGCATAACAAAAGTATATAAAGCATTCCAATGGAGTCTCTGTTTTCAAATGGTCATATCTTTACAGCCACTGGGCCAAATGGTAGCCAAGAGTAAGTACTATATTGCATATCACCAAAACAAAACAAAATTCCCCTGGATTTAAATTAGATATTGGAATGTTTTTTGAAGTTACTGTAAGGTAAAGCCATGTTCCATTTGACCATCTGGAATCTCCAGACTTTCTGAAGGTCTCTTCAGTTTGACACTATCTCAAGGATTTAACAACCTTAAGAAAAGGATTGCTGAGTATAAAAACCCTTCTAAGGAAATAAAGAAACTTTGAAATATAATTGAGATAAAGTAGGAGAAGATACCAGTGAAGAAGTGTCAGGCATTGACTAAAAGCATGCATAGGAGGATCAAAGCAGTACTTAAGGCAAAGGAAGGCTATATCAAGTACTAATTATATCCTAGTGAATCAAAGTACATAAAGTGTTTCAATGAAGTCTCTGTCTTTAAATGGTCATATCTTCACAGCCATTGGTTCAAATCATATGACCCAAGGGCCAAATGGTAGCCAAGAGTATGTATTATATTTCATCTTACCAAAGCAAAATGAAATTCCCACAAAATCCCTATCAAATACCATGCACTGCATTTATGTCAAATATTGGAACACTTTTTGGAGTCACTGTACCTAGGAATAAAATACCATGCTGCATATAATGATGAGCACTGACACAGGCCACCCACTATGCACCAACAGAGAGTAACATATAAACTGCAACCTGCACATTTCACAACTTAGCCCATATGCCTTTATCAACATCAGCTTGCTTATTGTCATGAGTCCGACTCTGTCGAGCATAATGTGACCAAGGATGCAACCGACCAAGGTACCATAACACCGCCCCCCTAACTTCGTCCAACCATTCTCTCACAACCTGATCCTCGAACACGTTACGATCATAAGTGATGACCATGCTCAGCTGTCCACGAAAAGTATATGAGCAAATGAAGAGATCCGAAGGAGACACACGGAGACATGTCCCTATAGACTCCATGGTGATCTTTGGGGAAGCATCCACCTCGGAGGTAAATGGGAGGGTAGGAGGTGACGGAGGAGTAGCATAACCTGCTCTGAACGGGTTTGGAACGAGATAATTGGGTGAGAGCGGATGTGTGGATGAGATGGGGTATTCGTGCGGGAGTGTCGAATCCAACTGGTGAAAGGGTGGAGGTGACGATAGGTTATGGTGGCTAATTGAGAAAAAGGGACAAGACACACATTACCATAACTACTCCAATTAAAAGCCTCGACCTTTGGAACATCCATAACTGACAGAACATCTTCCTTGTCCGTGTGACTATGTATGCGGTTGCCATCGCTAGACTCGACGCGACCCATCCACTTCAGAGCAGCGAGACGCGTCTGTGTAACGCGTGCCACACTCCGTGCAAGTAGGATTTCGAGAAGTAAGGGATGACTAAATGACGCCGACAATTGCTTCTTCACCAAACTAGTGCGGTGCAAGAACCGGTCAAAAGAGAGAAGCTCCGAGAACGGCGGTGCATCACTTGTACGTTCCTTGTCATCCTCGCGGCGCTGGAGTCGCTCCACCGTTGTACCTAGGGCCATAGATGGGAGCCGGAAATGGAAGGTGTGGGCTGCCATCATAAATTCGCCTCCACCTCCCCTATCGAACCATGACTTGTCGAGATACGGACGCAAACTGGTCGAGGATAGAATCAAATGTGGTTGCTTCATACGATATGCCCATTCCTCCTCAGAAATCGAGCCACGCAGGTAATGTCGGTAGAGTATTCGGGTCATGGCCACTTGTGCGAGCACAATGTGGGCGCCTCCAAAAGAGACGTTGTGCAAACGACAGTTGGCAAGTATGACAGTGGTTTCCGCATGCGTGAACGAGGTGGAAACATATCCAGACCGTGGGGCGTTGTTTGGCGTAGAGCCTGTGACACGACATGGAAGCGCATGCCCACCCTGAATTAATAACCACAGGCCCATTAGCGTTCCCTTCAAGCGAAGAAATGTTCATATGGAAAAACAATACTCACCCGCATCTTTCCTTTCCTCAGCTGAGCTATCAGAGCCGCCGCCGCCCTTCGCCACCGCCGTATTGCCGGACTGAGTGAGCGTATATGCGTAGGCTCGAGCTCCGCAAAGGGGACCGCCATCGCCAACCTGTCCTCCAGCGGAATCTGAGTGGGCTCGGAGTTCGAGCCTCCCCCTCTCGCTAGGGTATCCAAGAAGCATCTTATGAGCGTGTCATGTGCCAGCCTGTCCACTATGCAATGCGATATCAACGTCATGAAGTGGAGGACATTCGTCCTCTCGGAGCCAGTCTCACGGAGGACATATAGCTGCACCAGCAGGTCTCCCGGCAAATGACGCGGACCATTGAGGATAGCATCCACAAACTGCCGTACCTCCTGAGAACCGGTTACCTCCCTAAGGACAATCTCGTGCGGATGAAGAACAGAGAGTTCGCGTTCCCGAACAGTAAAATAGGGTTGCGGCGTGAATTCTGTATCACTATCGCCATCGCCACCCTCTGCTCTTGAATTCGTCGCAGTTTCGAGATGGACTGGGCCATTGAATCCCCTCACGGTGGCTCCCACGAGCGGATAACGCCTTTTTGTAGATAGCCACGCCCTCGCGATGTTGGCCTCGGAAAACAAATGTGCATCTCGAGAACTGTCGACGAGACGGCACTCGTAGTGTGGCATACTGTCCGCTGCCCCGTCGAAGAGGCCGACCCAGAAAAGAACGACTTCGTTCGGGCCCAGGGGGCGCTGAAAAGTGCGCCCTTGGGTAGGGTGAGTGTCCGATAACGTCCAGCCAGGCATGGATTGAGGGAATAATTGCATCCTGTATGCATTGCCTAAATAGCTTGAAAACAAGGAACAGGAACTCACATGGACATTGGATCAGAACAGCAGATGGAAGCTTTCGCGTATGTCATCCCTGACTGTGTCACATAACCCGCCGACGCACCTGATATAATTACCAAGCCGCTACCTGCAAGTCGTCCTCAGTGCTGTCATAAACCATCCACATAGCAGAGTTTCACTCACCCAGGTATGCGAATTGCCTTTTTCGAGTAAGATCATATATTTCCGTCGAATGGATTCGGTGGGCGCTCGATAGTTCGTGTCTGATAGTCACCATCACCACCCGTAGGGCAGTCCTGCGGTCGCTCCAGCAATTGCACATTGTAAGTCCGGCTGGGTACCACATGCCATGGGACACGCTCTCGGCGTGCCCCCTCAGGCATCTGAGATGACACCTCACCTAGATAATCAAAGAGCGGCCTAACATTATTCCAAATATGGGGCTATACAATTCGCAAAATATTGCCTACCAAACTCCAACACGCATTCTAGGCTGTTGCGTCCGTCTCTCATGAAACTTGAGCCCTAGTGAGTGCAACTGGTACATATCGTATGATCAATAACCACTTCATGCCCGAGATTATGTATCCCTCGAGTGTCGTCTGTTGACATGGCCTTCGCTTTCCCTCGGGGTTCCACTGCTTGCCCAGTGGAAGAACTCTGTTTACGATATGCACCGATGATCCGGAGGTCGCAGCTCGTCACAGAGCGCTGATGATAACTATATCAGGTTAGTCTGCGGGTCATCTAACATGTATATCAGGAACAATGAAATCAGCGCAACCTGGTATCAAAGAACGGCGACCGTTCGAAGTTTCCATCGTAGTTTGAGCTGCGATATGAGCCACATCAAGCTTCTGTGAGATCCCCTTCCTTGGCCCTCTGCCCAGGGCGCATCGCTATTTAGCCAAGTCTTCAACGGTTCCAGACACTTCCTGGCTTACCATTCCGACCAACTCATGCCCAGCTGGACGCTATTGGACACCCACCCAGCCCATGGACGTGTCTTCCAACGCCCACTGGATGCGAACGAACTCGTTTTTCTCTGGGGTTCCCTCCTTGATGGGAGCGGGGACAACACACAACAGGTTGAGCTCCGTCTCGTCAACAGTTCTCGGGATGCACCTTTGTTTTTCGAGGCCAACATCGCGAGGGCGTGGCTATCTACAAAAAGGCGTTATCCGCTCGTGGGAGCCACTGTGCAAGGTCATAATGCCCCTCTCCGTCTCCAGACAGCGATGGATCCGAAAATGGACAGTGGCAAGGGCGATAATGGTACAGGATTCACGTCGCAACCCCACTTTGTCGTTCGGGAACATGATCTCTCTGTCCTTCGACCACGCGAGATTGTCTTTGGAGAGGTAACCGGTGCCCAGGATGTACAGCAGCAGATGGATGCCATCCTCAACGGTCCACGTCAGCTATCGGAAGATTTGCCAGTGCAGCTATATGTCTTCCATGAGATTGACCTCGAGAGGACGGACGTACTCCATGTAGTGACGTTAATGACGCATTGCATAATTGACAGGCTATCGGGAGACACGCTCCTACGGTGTTTCTTGGACACCCTTGCGAGAGGTGGTCGTTCAAATCCAGAGCCTGCTCAGGTTCCGTTGGAGGACAGGTTGACGATGGAGGTCTCTTTCGCAGAGCTCGAACCTACCCATATACGCTCACTTCGACCGGCAATACGACGGTGGCGAAGGGCGGTGGGAGCTGTGATAGGTCAACTGAGGAGAGCAAGGATGGTGGTGAGTAATATTATTTCGTCCGAACATTTCCTCGTTAATCGCAAACGTTGATGGGTCTTTCGTGATATTTGTAGAGGGGTGGGCATTCACTTCCTTGCCGTGTCACGCGTTCGACTCCACACATCCCCGCAAGATCTGGCTGTGTCTCCACCACGTTCACGCACGCGGAAACCGCTGCCATATTTTCCAATGGTCGTCTACACAATGTCACATTTGGAAGTGCCTACTTCGTGCTCGCACAGGTAGCCATGACTCGAGTGCTCTATCGACGTTACCTGCGTGGGGAGATTTCTGAGGATGAATGGGCGTATCGAAAGAGACAGCCACATCTGATACTGGGTCCGATCAATTTGCGTCCATATCTCGACAAGTCATGGTTCGATAAAGGTGGTGGAGGGGAGTTTTTGCTATCTTCCAATGCTTTCTATTACCAGCTCCCGCCCATGGCGCTGGGTGCAACTGCGGGGCGACATCAGAAGAACAAAGACGAACGAGAACACACGGATGGCACACCGCCGTTCTTGAAACTCCTCCCATTTGACCGGTTCCTGCACCGTGCTAGCTTGATCAAGAAGCAATCAACGGCGTCTTTTAGTCATCCCTTACTTTTCGAGACCGTACTGGCGGCGAGTGTAGCGCGTATTGCACCTGTGCGGGGCAGTGTTCTGCAGTGGATGAAGCATGTGGAGACCGGCGGCGGCAAGAGCATGTATAATATTTCAGACAAGGACGAGGTTCTGTCAGTCATGGACATGCCAATGGTCTGGGCTTTCAAGGGGACTAGTTTTGGCAACGTGTGTCTTTTCCCCCCCTTTTCCACTCATCCATCACAACTCATCCTCACCTCGAACTCTTCGGCAGATGGATTCGACACTCCCATCTGAATACCCCATCCCACCCAGCCATCCCCTTTCACCTGACTCTCCCATCCCAAATCCTTTTAGAGCAGGTTATATTACTTCCCCGTCATCCTCGTCCTCGCCATCCGCCTCTGAAGTGGACAACACCCCGAAAGTCATTTTAGAATCTGTCATGACGGGTCTACACGTGAGTCCTGCGGAGCTTTACCCCGGCGCATGCACTTTCCGTGGACGGTTGAGGGTGTTCGTCTACTATGATCGCAACGTGTTCGAGGATGGGGTGGTAAAAGAGTGGTTGGACGAAATTAGGGGGGCAGTGTCGTGGTATCTTGGTCAGACGCACCCTCAGTCACATCATACGCAACAGACTCGCCCCGGCGGCGGACAAGTCGTCGGCGCTGGAGAGGATGTGCGAGCCAAGTTATAAGACAAGTTTGCGGTTCAAGTCAAGTGTTACTCAATAATCTGCGCGGTCGTGATTAGCAGAGGGTGATACTATACATTCAAATTACGTTGATTGACCAAACGATCGAGAGGGGTTCAGGCGTACTATTTCACGGCCACCGAGGTTTGCATCCGTATTATAGTCTCCTGAGGCAAAGGTCCCTCGCTGGACTATACATGCATGAACTATGAAACACAGAGGACCCACGCCCGAACAGGTATCAGCAAAAACTGCAGGATGGATGCTAGAAAGCGTGATCCAGAGGTCTAAAGAGTGTAGACAGCACAAACTGGTGCTACATTACCATCCGGGCAGAGTACATCCAATGTAATAAAAGTTCGTCGCAAGTGGGAGCACCGTAGGTTTGGAGCATAGAATCCGTCGATAACTGGAGCATCATCATCAAAACTTCGCTCTAGTCGAATTGCCTCCAAACTCTTCGCATCCAGAACACTATCACCTCAGCCTACGGGTGGTTCTTTCTCGTCAAAGGGACGAAAGCGCATCTCTGCAGTTACGTTTTTCCCGATGCACTGAAAGTCACCGGGCACGACAAACGGGTTCGATAACGCAAGAAATCCCGCTCGCAAGGTGATGGCGCTGGCGCTGGTAGCGCGGTAGAGGAC
Organism: Pulveroboletus aff. viridisquamosus; assembly: GCA_038088935.1. NCBI lineage: Eukaryota > Fungi > Basidiomycota > Agaricomycetes > Boletales > Boletaceae > Pulveroboletus > Pulveroboletus aff. viridisquamosus. The sequence continues at coordinate 15,081 of JBBPJW010000454.1, forward strand.
GGACACTTCGCGGACTTGGTTCCAAGAGAAGGGAGAGTTTCATAACAACGTGGAGCATAACGGACCATGATGGACAAGTTTGTAATTGCACAACTTCCAGTTGCTCGCACTCATTACTCTGGAGGCAGGACTCGATCAAGCTCCGACTCTGCTAGCAGCCTTCGACAGGGCTACTGCTGCGCTTCTCGACTCCGAGTATGCGGATTCAGCCCATGTGGTTCTAACCACCCATCCCAAGACGGTTCATCCTTTCTGCTTGTGCAAATATTCACTGAATTGGATCACAGCTCACCTTGTAAAACCGACTGCCATGTCCGATCCTAGTCTGAGATGTGGTGCCAGGCCGGGGAGGAAAGCAAAACTGTTGCGGCCTCTTCACCTCCGCTTCGAGAATCGTTTGCTAGCCTCATTGCAAGTAAATTCCCCAACGTAGTAAGTCCTTTTCCTCTTCAAATCATAAACGTGAACTCTGTGCATTTTCCCAAGTAACTATGGACAGGCATGTGTGCCTCCGGTTAGGCTATTTGGCTTCGATATGCGGACAGGTCCGCACTCGCAGGGATCGGGTGTACGAATGTGCAATAGTACTTTGGTTCCCCGCACTTGTGGACGGACACACTCACCCATTGGATACCACAGGCCACCGTCTGCTAGAAGTGCCCTGTTTCCGGTTACACTTCATCTCCGTTGCCAACATAATCCCCGTGTGTATCGTCCGCTGTTCGTAGACGAAGCTGATGACTTGGTGGATAGCTGTCTTTTTTCAGCGCGAACAGCGGCTACCAGCGAGAGAATTGCACGGACATACGATGTGTAGTACTCCGAGATCGCGATCCTCCACCCAGTGAGACGATTCCAACTTCTGCTTAGGATCCCGTGTGGAGGGGTAACAGTGCTTTCGCCGCTTATCCCGGAGTCAGCACGTTGTCTGCATTCAGTCTCACCGGCCTATCGTCCCCCATTTGCATTACTTGTAGCACCACCCATTTCAGTATCCCTGTCTCTATCTGAGACACTCTGTTTGGCACATGCACATAGGCTATAAAGGTGACCCCGTCCATACAATCCCTAGCAAGAATTCCCGCAACAGTGAACCCTCCCTGGACTATGGACGACGCAAGTGTCACAGTTCAGATTCTCGATATCAGAAACTGCCGAAATGGCGCTGATAATTCCCAACTCGACCTTCCCGACCTTATTGCTAGGGGTCTTGAAGTACCGTTCAATGCCAAGACACTTCCCAGTATCCTTCTCTACGACGAGCGCGGCCTACAACTTTATGACAAGATCACCACGGATGCGCCAGAGTACTATTTGTTCCGCGCTGAGGAAGAAATATTGTGTAGGCACGCTTCCGAGATTTCGCGAGTCGCGTATGGTCGTTCGCAGACAAACAGTCAAGGCACATCAGGTCAAGTCTTACTGGAACTCGGTGCGGGGTAAGTCACTGATCTTTCATCATATCTGGACCTGCACTGTTTTCCCCGTTCTAAACAATGCTTTGTTCAAATGACATGCACATGTCGAACCGGTGATCTCACTGGGAGCCCTCTTTCCTCTCCACAAAATGGATATTGCTGATAACTATGACCCAGTTCCCTTAGAAAGACCTCACACATACTGCATGCCCTTGCTGGTTTGGTGTCAGAAACCTCCGCCACCCCTTCTGTGACATACTTTGCACTCGACCTTGAGGAACGAGAAATCCAACGAACTCTGACGCAGTTGCGCAAGTCCGACGTAGGTGCTGTTATCGAAGGAAAGATCGAGACAATAGGATTACTCGGCACCTTTGAGAATGGTATCACATTCATACTCCAAGGAGGCTTAAAGGGAATCCATGCTGGTGGTGGCAGCACGTCGCTTGAACATTATACGTCCCAGAGCCCTTCCAACGGAAAAGTCGCGCAAGGCGTCGACAGGACGAGCTCATCTATTCTAGGAGAACGATCGCTTCACCTTCTGTTTCTAGGCTCTTCTCTTGGTAATTTTTCACGGGGAGAGGATGCTCAGTTCCTTCGTTCGTTGCCATTACGAGTTGGTTGTGGAGACACTCTCCTACTCGCTCTCGACCATAATGATTGCAGCAAGGACATCAAGCTTGCTTACGACGATCCCAAGGGTCATGTCGCGAATTTTATCATGAATGGCCTCAAGGCAGCCGGGATCACTCTCGGTGACTCAGAACTCTTTGATCTCAGTAACTGGGAATACATCTCCCGTTATGACGAACATGGTCGTGGGTGGACTCAATGCGACGATGCATACTTCCTTGTTCACGCTTCTCTAGGCACCCATGAGGCACTGTACAAGTGCCTACATTCTCACCGTATCAGCATCCCAGGTTCCAACAAACAAGTCTATTTCATGAAGGATGAGCTAGTCAGGATTGTTCAGTCGCTCAAGGTAGCAAGTTGTCTACCGTCGGACCCTTCATACTCATCGTCCCTAGTATTCGGAGAAAGACACTTACATTCTGTTTACTGATGCTAACTTGCGACCTATCCAACGTTGGAGGGACAGCACGTCACGCTGTTCCCTGTGGTTGCTCGAGCGTCCACCGTTCGCGTTTCCTTTACTGTCATCACCTACTTCACCGGCAGAGGAAATCGTCGGCAGAAAGCTCCATGTTCCGAACATGCAGGATTGGCAAGACATCTGGAACACAAGGGACTTTGTCACGCTCCGGATGGTTCCATCGTCCATGCTTTTTGAGAGGCCTATCGACCGCCATCACATCTGCTTGTTTTGTCTTGGTCACCTTCCTACATTCTTGGATATCCGTCCCTTCTGCCTGTTGCAGAAGTCCCGCACTCAGCCCGAGGAACTCAAGGTCGGTCTTCGTGTCGCTGGTACGAAATGATTCTCATCCCTGCAACGTAGCTCATTTTTGATGTGGGTCGCCTCGCATTGTCACTACATGGCTAAATATTTTATCTGTGTACAGAGAAGTGTTGATTCGAGTGTGGATGACCCAACACACTGCCATGTTTGTGCCAACCTCCTTCCTGCTCAAGAGGCTTATGAACCCTTGTCAGGCGCACTCTCAAGTTCCAAAAAACGATGAAGACTGGCCCTCGCTCAGTAGCATCCTTTTCTTCAGGAATCGAGTGCGAGAGCGACTCACGAGGCTATACATAAACATGTCCAGTGGTACTATACGACTGACGAGAAAAATCGCTTGGATGCTACGGATGACATACGAGCACGAGGCACTACATATCGAGGTTTTTGTCCTGTCCTCTGCATTCCCGTAGCTCATGCTGACCCGATATCAGACTTTACTATACATACTTCTCCAGCGAGCTGGGAGTAGAACGATCTCCCCTCCTCGTTTCGCCACACCCCCGTGGGAGTCACTCCTGGCATCGTGGAATGTTGCCCCTAAGCCTTCATCTCCTACCGTCATCATCAACACCTCCCTCGTTACTCTCGGCATTGACGACGCTGAAGTCGACGATGCTGTCGAGGCGCTGGACGCGGAAGGACGTATATTTGGGTGGGAAAACGAGAGGTCACCTCGCCAGGTGTCTGTGGACACATTTAGAATCTCCTGGCGGCCCATCACCAATGGTGAATTCTTCGAATTTTACATGGGCGTCGGAAAGGACTCGGCCGAGTTTCCCGCGAGCTGGGTGAGACGCGAAGGCGGGGGGATCGACGTCCGCACGCTATACGGTCCCGTGTCGATGACCATCGCCTGGGACTGGCCCGTCCTCGCCTCCTACGACAATTTATCCGCGTATGCGAGCACCAAGGGCGGTCGGCTCCCTACCGAACCCGAGCTCCGCTTGTTCATGGACACGTTCGCGTGTGGCTACGACGGTGGCAGTAACGTTGGGTTCCGGAACTGGCACCCCGTCCCGTACGTCCGGTTTTCTCATGCTCGTTTCAAGTCGCCAGGGGGTGATTATACTGACGTGGCGCTCGCTCGCACAGTGCCACGACCGGCATCGACAACCGCAGAGGCGAGGGGCACAACGGCGGCGTGTGGGAATGGACATCGACCACGATCGATCCGACTCGGTTGCCACACCCCAGGTGAGCTCCGACGTTCGTTCGTTCGTGTTCCCGTGATGATGATGATGATGATGACTTGGATGCGCGACAGGAGCGCCGTCGATGCCCCCGACGGTCATCACCATCACCATCACCACCACGTCGTCGTACGTCGTCCCACGCACCTCGTCTTGGGATGCTGAATTTCTTGACATCGTAGCTCGGAGGATCGTATGTCACGATCCCGTGGAGCGCCGCGAGACGGAGCGTTCGAAACGGGTACCGGCACGACTACCCCTACGCCTTGGTCGGTGCTAGGATCGCGTATACGGACGTGTGAAAAACAGGTTGGCGGGACGAACGTGAGTGGACTCGTCGCGAGAGCTGTCGGTCGTTAATTATGTGGAACGTGCTCTCGACTTCACTCGTGAAGGTGGCCTTTTTTCTTTCTTTCTTTTTTTTTGGTAAAGAGAATCAGGCCACCATTGGGATAGAAACGTGAACGATACATAGATCATGGAGTCATGTGCTTGCTGCTATCGAACGAAAAAAAGGGCCAGTGACAAGCCAATGAAAGAAAGAGACCCCATGTCAAGTAACAAAGAGAGCCCGAAGAACAACGAAGCGAAAAAAAAAAAAAAAGTGATGAAACAGTGAAATTTGGTAAGAGGGAAGGAGCGGAGACACCCGCATCAACCACTGGCTACAGGACCTGTGAAGTAATCATGTAAAATCGACAACCAAAGTTTGAGAAATGTTTTCCAGACACGATCCTGCGGTCAATCGTGACAAAGATGTCCTCCTCCTCCCCCGGGTTAGAGTAGCCCACACGCCGCGTCGCTAGGACGGCAGCTGTCCCGTCTGATAAGTCTAGCCCCGTTTCGCCCGCTCTGGGAGTCCGGCGGTCGGTCTCGACCCCGGCGAACCATTAGCACGCTCAAAACCCTCCATCATTCCCCCTTCCCCACCCCCACCACCGCTCTTGTCTTTCTCCCTACCATCCATCCTGACCCCCATCAACTCCCCCCCACTCCCTCTCTCAACGATCGCCCGCTTCGAACTCGCAGGTCCCAGCGTCTGCGACGGGTACCGCTTGAACGAAGGTCGGGACACCTCGCCGTCGCTCCCACTCCCACCAGCCCCCGTCCCATCGCTCGTCACGCTCGACGCTCGCGAACCAGACTCACACGTGAGCGAGGTCGACGAACCGAACGCGATCGAATTTGAATGTGAGTGCGAATGCGAATGAACGTGTCCGTGACCAAATGAATGTGCGTGCGAACCCGGATGCAGCGCAGATATGGACACCGATGGCGGGATCGGTAACGAAATCGAGGCTCCTTGCATCGGTGGGGGCTTCACCACACCTCCGCTCGACACCGGCACATACGCGTGTGGTAGGTGACTTTGGTGTTGGTGAGCATGCTGTTGTTGCTGCTGCGAAGTGGGCACGGTGAACACCTGTGCCAACGATGACGTTGAACCCGAACTGGAGCTCGACGGTCGGCTCAACCCTGGATGATCCACCTGACCCACATCCGCACCAGCACCCATAGGCAAAGAAGCGCTAGCATCCCCCACTCCCTCTACCGACGGACTTCCGTTCAGACTCGGCCGCGTCCCCCTTCGTTTCGGCACGAGATTCAACTTGAGCGGCGCGTTCCGCGCATTCACAGCTGCTTCATATCTCCTCAGGTCCTCTGGGCTCCCATGCGCCGTCGTCCGCACCGCGCCCACATCACCATGCCCGTTCGTCATCATCAGATGGCCGTTTTCTACCGTAGGTGTCACGCTCGGCAACGACGACACTCTCATACGCCGCCGTTGACTCAACGGTGACTGTGGCACTTGCGCAAACGAGGGCGGTTGCAAAACCGACAAGTCAGGCACGCTCAAGGGTGAGCGGACATGTGTTTTGAGCTCCCGAACATCTGATGTATCCTTGACATATTTTGGTGTGGGTAGTACACTGGCCGACATCCCACGATCACGGGCTTGGTGGGGATGAGTGTGTGGTACGTGCGTCGGCATGGGCGTCAAATTCGGCGACTGAGGCATCGGGCCCATACCGAGGTTGGAGAAGAACGGAATCCCATCGGAAGAAAGACCAGCAAGTACATTGGGGTCGTCGATGGACATGAGACCAAACGCAGAGGAGAAACCGCCTTCGCCAACACGCTGTGTTTGCTGCAGCAGGGGGAGCTGAAGTGGCTCGGACGGATCAAGGAAAGACGGTGGCTGAGAGGGTATCGAGCTGCGACGGTGGTGTTGCAGGCCATGGGGATCGTGCATATTTTCCGAGAGAACATCGTACATCTCACCTGGTAGGGGAAGATGCGCGTTCGAAGAGGCAGCACTGGAGGGGACGGATTGCGAGGTCGCACTACTGCTATCGCTCAGCTCCAACGACATCCTCCTGGGCCGGTAGGCAGAACCAATGAGAGTATGCCCATAGAACTCAGGTACAAGCGAAGGGGATTCCGAGAGGACAAGCGGGTGTGTCCTTGCTGTGCCGTCAAGGGGCTTAGTGCCATCCAAGGGAGGGTAAGTTGCAGATTCGCCCCAGGCTGCGTGCCAGTTACTCGACGGTGATGGTTGTTGCTGGGTGGCGTACATACTCGGAAGCATCGTTGGAGAGCTAGTGGGAAGGATGGAAGGATCTACACGTCGAAGGAGTTCGGCCTGTGCATGAAATTTTGCGGCCATGTCTGCATCAGCTACCATAGAAAAGGGGATCTGGGAGATGTCTGCAGTTGTGCAGTTTGGAAGGTAAGCAGGGGCGCCGGGGTTAAAAGTAAACGAGGTATTGAAGATCTGGTCCGGACCAGAGAAGGGGGGGCCTGGGGGTGGCGCGGAGGATGGTGGGGGCGCGAGGACGAAATCGTCGTGGTGAGACGACACCCGGGATGGTCCAACGCCACTGCTAAGAGAGGAGGATGAGGAGGAAGGGGACCGAGGAGGGTGATGACCGGGACCGCTTGGAGCAGTTTGCCGATGAAATTTGATGTAGGTGCAGCGACACTTGCGGGAAAGGCACTTTGCTGCAAGAGCCGGGCGGAAGAGAGAACGAAACGATGAACGGAATGACTGTGGAGGAGGACGAGGGACACGTACAGCAGGGGTTGGAACCGTCGCATGGGAGGCTGGACTGGACACACTGGTCGCATGCCTGCTTGGAGGTCGTTGCGCGGGAGGTGGCCGCAGAGCCCTTTCTGCGACCGCTGGGTGTGGTGTTGGGTGGTTTTTCGTTGGCATGGCACTTGTTGATGTGGCGGGCGAGAAGATCGCTAGCGCGGGGGTGAAAGGCTGAGCAGGGCCAAGTGGCGTGGCGTACCTTCTTGCAAATTGGTCACCACAATATTGACACTTGTATGGACGATCGCCCGTGTCTGATTTGCGGCGGGCGGTGAGTGGAGAGGGTGGGTGGAGCGGGAGATGGACATACGTGATCGCATGTGCCGTGCTACGTGCTGGGGACGGGTAAAGGTCGCCTGGCAGACGGGACATTTGTGGTCGCCGCCCATGTTGAGAGCGGTCAGGTCGTCGTCGTCGTCGTCGTCGTTGCGGGCGGTGGTCAGCGGACGGTCAGAGTCGCTCGTCGCTCGCAGCTGGTGGATGACACAACTTGTATATATTTACTCTGTCTGTCCATCCAACCCCAGATCTCAGATATCGGCCCGTGCCGCGATGATGTCATAGGTTACACGCTCCGCCCGAGTCCCGTTTCCGAACGACCACCCGACGACCACCCGGTGCTCACCCCACCCAGCAACCATCCGACGACCACCCAGCGACCACGCGACGACCACTCGACGACCACCGAGACCACCGGCGCACTCAGAGACCCGCAGAGAGAAAGGACAAGAGACATTTACCGAGGTCGTCAAGACAATGAGTGGATGACGCATTCTGGTTACGCTTGTTGACGCGAGATCGTGGCGGAGATCAATCCGCTGCAAACACGCACGTTGACGTCAGACTGTCTCGCAGCCTGCCACACTGCGTCATGTGCAGGACCACTCACCTCGGCGCCGCCACGGGCATGAAGACCTCTGCTGTCGCGCTGTGGCAAGCCGTTAGCGTCGCATGCAGGACCACGTACTGCCATTGCGGGTCAGGAGCGCCAGCACACGCCGTCGCTGGCCATGACACGGCCTCACCGACTGTCGAGGAGAAACAATAGAAGCGAGCGGGCGCGTCTCACAGCGCAACCACGGCGGTGGCAGTCTCGTTGCGGAGGGGCTCGCCGTTACGGTGGACGGTCCCACGCTGCCGGGAGGGTTCATCGCCGAGCCCAATGAGGAAAGATGACTGACGTAATGGGGTTCGATCGTGCCACCGGCGTCATCGATCTTCACCGCCGCACAGCACAGGGGACCAATCGGACGCGCCAACGTAATCAGCTGCCACTGCCCCCCCCCAATCCCGTCCGATCCCTCACGTCATCCTCACCCGTGGGAAGAAGTGGAAAACATGCACAAATACCACTCACGGCGTCAGGTTGTCCTCTCCAATGTATGCCATCGCCACCGGGATGTAGTGCTTGTTGGGCAGTCGATACGTCGCCTCCTCGACGCCCGCGTTCTCTTCCACCACGCGCTGCCCCATCCTGAACAGCGTCGCCTGTTTCGCCATGTCAGCGTCCAACCCGTCCTCACGACACACCGACGCACTTGCACACTCGCGCTCTCGTCCGTCGCGAAGATATCGAGCGTACTCGTCCTCGCACGTTCAGCAACGCCAGGCGCATCCCACACCGACCCCCTCGTGTCGCCCATGTTCCTGGGAACGCCAAAGTCGAGCAACTTGGCGTCTGTCGGAATGGGGATCGAGACAGGCGTAAAGCGGTATTCGAGATCGATAGAGGTGCTCATCACGCGCTCCGATACTTCACCCAGCGTCGTATACTCGTCGCGAATGAACCCTTCAAACGCGGATCCAGTCGACTTGAGCACTGCACAAAGTAAAAGTAGGCATCGGCAACGACGATCAGATTCGTCGACGTACCCAACAAGTCAGTGATACCTGCCGTCACCTTGCCCACAAACGTCTTGCTATCCGCCCTTTCAAGCTACACATTTGGGCATCAGTTCATGACTCGAAGTAGGGGCGTGAAATGGGAAACCGGATGGCTCCGACGACTCGGGTCGAGTTATATACCAAAGGAACCGACTCTGCCTCGCTCCACGGGCCTGACCTGGGGTCCATGTGGAGTCGAAACCGTCGGTCATACACTACCGGCTCCACTCGGAATCCCGTCAGGTGGGGCCTCATTTCATCCCCCCGACCTGACCATCTGCGACGTTGGCCCAAATGGAGACTTACCGTCACCTGAACTACTCGCTTATCATCTCCATCACGATGGAACGCATGTTTATGCGGTGTACCCGCTCCACTCACGGTGATACGCGACCAACGAAGCTGTTCAATGGTGATAACGACTTTGTGGAGATGCCCGTATTTGGAGAGAACGTGTGTGCCCAGGTGGAGCCCAAAGTGCTCAGGAACAAGAACGTAATCCGAAACTTTGGCCACGTCTAGCGTGTGTGGCTGGTTAGGTGATGGATTGATGACGAGAAGGGAGGGACATACAGTACGTGATATTCTTCACTATCGACGATCGGCGATGCATGGATCAACGGAAGAATCAGGAGTGGCAGACAACGACGCACTGGAATCGGTGGCTACGATGACCGAGTTGTCCGCATGGATGTACCTAGAACACGTAAAGCTCAGCACCTTGCATCACCCGCCCATCATCAAGCCGAACGAGTGCTCACGATGCATCGATGTCGCCCTCGACGAGCAAGGTCACGTTATACTCCACGACGTAGTGCACACCATCGCTCTCGCGCTTCACGCGGAGGATGCGGACCTTGTCTTTGCCGTAGCGCGCAGTCGTAAGGGTGACGCCGACGGGGGTGGGGGCAGACATGGGGATCAAATTACGCTAGGTCGTTGGAGTGGATCAGACCAAGTTCTGGATGATATCAGCTCGCGATAAGACCTGATAAGGACGTCCAGTCTGCCACGGACTTGTTTTCCCATCCACACTCGCAGCCAATGCACCGTGCGTGTCCAAGGGCCCATCCGCCCCAGTGTTTGACGCACAAGTCCTGTGAATGAAGTACAAGACAGAGGCCATTCGGCCCTTGTCCGACAGACACTCGCATCTGTGTAGCTGGCTCGTACGACAAAATTGACCCTGGAAGAAGGAATTCAACTACCCCCGCCCTCATCCTTTCCAAGGATGACCCAGAGATCGCCTTGTCAACACCAGCAACCCGTTCCTTTCACACCCCGTTGTTGAGCATGTCTCGGGATCGTCAGCTTTGCATCAAGCGCTGTACCTGCCCCAGACGGTCTCAGGACAAGGTCGTCTGACCTTGACGCTCGTTGTCTCGTTGACAAAAGGCTCTGAGACCGACGAACAAGGACCACGAGAGAATGGCGATCGCAGACGACCCCGGTGTCTCAGGTCTCGCATCCCCTGCAAAGAATATCCGAGATCCCACGAAAGAACAAGTCTCTCATCGTCATCGTATCGGCCCCCAGGGTTGCCCAGCTGGTAACGACGTTGATTCCCAGCACGGAGGGGTCTCCAGCTCCCTTGTTCACAAGCCTGCCAAGGAAATCATCACGTGTCTGCTTGAAGGTGCCTTCGGACCCTCAATCCGTCGCTCAGTATGGGTGTAGGTGTCGTACCCTGATCTCATCTTCGTAGGTCAATGGGGGAATGCGATGCTCAAATAAAGCCTCCATTCCTAATGGACCCCCCCAGTGTCGTTGCCTTGCGTGCCAGTGTTCCCCCCAACGAACGTCTTTCTATTGCGCAACCAGACACTCATACTCGAGACCCGTTTCCCCGACTGTTGCATTAACGATGGCATTGCTTAGTACGCAGACGAGGACAGGTTGCAACTCGACATGCTCATTCTAATCCTGCCATTCTCCCATCCCCCAGCCTCGAACGAGGATGTTTATGACCCACTGCTTGTACCATACTTGCCCACTACATCTGCTCGGGATGGCTCGGGTGTTTACCAGTTGACGTGTAAGGAAGGGGGCGATGAAGACCATACAAGCAATGCAGAAATCGACGAGTGGTAGTGCTGAGATCAGACATGCGATATCCAAGGGGGGATCTCTGCGAGTTCGTTCTACTCGACTTTGCTCGCTTCCCGTACTGATGAGGTTGGGAGGGCACTCGAATGCGACGGACCGTGAAGAAGGGCATTGTCGCTCGAGAGTCTCTCAAAAAAAAGGGCTGTGCTGGAGCGAGCCCATCGTGAGGGTACAGGCCATGCTTCGCTGGTGGATGTGGTGTTTGCCGACAGAACAAACAGGGATCACAGAAATCCGCGGGCGTAGCAAGACACTTCACATAGGTTCCAGCGAGCCTTGAACGTTCTGCTGTACTGCCCGCTTGGGTCCTCGCAAGCCGTTTCACGGTACCCGTGCCCGCTAGGGGAATAACCGGCGGAGAAACACCACTGGATCTTAGCCCCCCAGCGACGATTTGACGTCGTTCTAGCTGCCTTGCAATTTTCATCTCCGCTCGGTACCGACATCTCGGTGCAATAATGTTATTATCCTTGCCGATTGACACTCACTCGGTTCACACAGCCAACCGAGACAGAGGATGTATGCATAAGAGGGACCCTCTGTTCTTTAAGCATTGTTGAACACGGTGTCCTTTGGATAACATATTTGCCGCCCGTGCATGGATGATTGCAGCCAGGGATGTCGATCACCACTTCACGACTTCTCATCTGATCGATTCTGGGAGAAAAAAATGTTTTTGTTTTCTCACTAATCGGCCGCAAATGCAGGATCGCATGACCCCACTGTAGCCGAAGCTTATCGCCCCATATCAGAATTTAGGATTCGGTCTCAAGGATTTTTTTTCCCCCCTTTGATGCATCGATATATATGTGCTTCTCGCACAGCGAAGCATTCCTGGCGCCCGTTTTTGTGACACGTCTGAGAAAAGGGAGAAGAAGAAAAAAGATCGATTTCCCAAGGTGACTTTTTCCCTAGAGTGCGGTCAGGGTGACCTTGTGAATCGATCGCGCGCCTGGCGGTGTCTCCCAGCTAGTGTCGGTTTGTCTTGCGCTGCTGGCTAAGCTAGGAGGTGTCACAGGGCCAGCTGATTCTTACCGGCCTCCCCTAGCTTCCACTCACCACCTACCGTCGGTCAAGCGAAAGAACCAACCGGCGACGACACCGGACTAGTCGCTTCCATCGGTTATAAGAAAACAGTCAACACTAGGCTTTTAGCTCATCCGACAGTTCTTTGGGACGCGGCGTTCACGCGCACACATGCACGTCGACCTTTTGATTCCGAAACCGCCTCAACATTTTTCCAGAGGGTTCGCTTCGCAAAAGAGGCGTGGGGGCGAACTGTATATGATCCCCCGGGTCAGAGCGTCAGCTAGAAGGCCTCGTTCGGGTTCTGGAGCACCATTTGGCGCTTCACAACGGCCGTGTCGTCCGGTGTGAGTCAAGGCCCTCCACTTCTTACCTTTTCTTTTACCCGTCACACCACCATTTGCGACGTGGGGGGGATCCGGATAAATAATCTCGCGTTCGGCAATGAAACTTGATTGGATTCATTGTTTTGTCCGTCGCGATCCCAGGTGGGTCCGTGTGCACTAGTCAGCATGAACCACAGATCATCTCGGTCGTTCATTTACGACAACATGGCCGGACAAACGCATGCCCTGGGAACGATGCCACAGCCTACGACGTTCCGCACTACCCTCAAATTTACGTCCTTCCTTCGCTTTCACTCGCCATGTCGCCGTCGTCTTCAATTCCGAGGGTTCAATGGCGCGGCCCGTGTATTCGCTATTCAGTCCATACCCGGCGCCAAAAGCGGCGCGTATGTACACTTTGACGAGAGAACAAACTGTTTTCACGTGAGAGGATTGCATATCACGCACCCCAAAGGCACGTCGTCAACGGCTTTACTGAGGGTTCAGAACGAGTACTTGGGAGGCTTGAAAAAGTGGGCGTGCAGATGTTTGGTCCTGACGTTCGTCTAGCGACTTAGGTACCAATGTGGACTTGAATCAGCACGTCATGCTTGGAACGGCACCGCACACAGCTCGAGGTAAGCTCTGGTGTCGTACCTGGCACTGTTAGGGGCATCAAGGGTCACCGATGGTGAACCGCATGCCATCGATCGCAAGGGGTGATGTGGGCGGTGACTAGAACACCTGGTTTACCAAACGTAGGACAGTGCTGGTGAACGAAGAGGGGAGCTCGAGGCGTATATGGATGGTAGTCTTGACAGCGGACGCGGCTGCGTTCATCCCAGGTGGGACGTGGCGTCCTTGGACCCATCTCTTCCACTCAAGTGCTCGAAACACTTGATCGCCCTCAGCACCCTTGATTTCTTCAGACACATACGAGGTGGCGTGGAGGAGATTGTCGTCTAGGCTAAATTGAGGGGCGAAGGTGTCAGAGCCAAAACAATATTCAAACCAGGCGCGTTCAATTAGATCTAGTGTGCAAGGGTGGTGGGAGCTGGGGCTCTTGTTACCCCGGGCTTGCGCCGGAGAGTTGGATAGATAGTTGCATTCTAACGTCGGAGTGGGGGAGGCAGTGGTACACTAGGGTGCGCATACATCTCGGTGCCCCAGACTCTTCATCCGATTGACCTTGGTTCGGCCCCGTTTTGGCGTTGTGACAGACTCGGGCCGTTCAGACAGGTCCATGCGCATGGGCCCGTCAGTCGCTACGCCTCAGCCATCGTCCACTTCATGGGAAGAATGCTGCACAAGCACGTGCCTAATGCGATAAACGACGTGGCTCACCGTGTTCTGGCCGTACATACTGAGGGAAGTAAAGTTGTTGAGGAGAGTTAGTCCAGGTCCTGAGGCGCACGGCCATGAAAGGGGTGGCCGGTACGGTACTTACCTCTAGGGCTGCACGCCGACACCGTACATGGCCTTTGAGGACATTCAGCGTCCACCTGGTGGAAGGATGTCTTCGTGGAGACCGACATCGCGGGTCGCTTCGTTAACAAAAAGGGAGAGAACGGGTCCTTGGAGACCTCGTCGCAAGTTAGCCCGAGAAGCACGCGAGAGAGGTGCAAGTTTGAACGCTCGAGGGTTCACAAGGGTAATCCGACGTGGGCGGTTATCCATCTATTCATGTCTTCTCGCTCGGATAAACAGTCCAATGAATCAAATGCCCGACCTTGGTGGCGACCTGACGAGACAGCTGGGTTCGCTGAGATGCCTCACAGCATGGCAGGCTTCGTGTTCAAATCCGATATGGGTGATTGCCAACCACCCGACGGAAGAACCATGGCACCCACCACGTTAGCCAGCCACTAGCCATAATAGAAGGACATTTATCTTGTGTTTCCTGGGCTAGTCTAAGGTGGCGCCTCGGTGCTCCCCGGTTCCGAGCTTGTTGAGACGGAGATGTCGCACGGGGTCAACTTAAACTTGCTGCCGATTATCATTCAGACACTCAGACTCACACCATTCTTTACGTTGAAAAAAAAAGGTTCATCATGCTTTTAACCCACGATACACTGACTCTAGATTCGCATGTTTAACGCTCACGCGTGAAGGGTGGTCCATATTTACTTTAAATGGACGCACCATCAACGCCGTTTCCACA
>JBBPJW010000455.1:0-29705 GCA_038088935.1 Pulveroboletus aff. viridisquamosus
GTGTTGCAGATGTCGGTGTCAGTGGGAATGGAGCTAATGCGGACGCGACCTTGCAGCCTCGTAGAGTGCCGACTCTCGATCGGAGCTCGCCCTTTGCAGAGGACCAGCTTGAAGTATATGGATGCGAAGGAGTGGCGCGATGCAAGGTGGGGAATGAAAATTGGTAGATCATCGAAAGCGTCGTTGCAGAGCCTACCCTGCCACAGTGTGCGACGGGTCTGAACAGCGTTGTGGTTCAACCATCAATGCATCCCAAGGGGCCTCAATTGCGCGACTGCTCTACCTACCCGCAGCTGCACGGAACACGACATGAGCTCCAAATACTCATGATTGTAGAGTAGTCTTTCGGAATTCACTGGACGGCATGAACCGGTCACGCTTGCGAGAGACTGTTGTTTCGACATCGGTTCTTAACGGAGTCGCAATTACATCAGTGGAATGGCCTCTCGAGGTAGGACTAAACGTCTGTGGCCCATGTGACGCATGGTGCTATGTCAGGCCGGTAGCGAGCTAAAGGTGGTTTATTGCTAGATGGATGCAGTCAAGTACCGCTACAGGCATCATACATCCAACCAAAACAAAACATTGGGTGTCGGTCTCCAACAAGCCGCGGCGAACAAGCTCCAACTATAAGCTAACTTTCCTGTCCAGTAAGACAGCATCCTGACTCCGCAAGCGCGACACTTCTTGATCAGTGATATTGCATCGTCTGATCACCACTTCCATCGTTTCCAAAACTCTGTCACGTCCGGGCGGCACTATAGTCCCATCGATATCGTTGATCTCCAGGCGAATACGGTTTCTATACGTCAATTCTGTATAAGTGTGTAATGCGAGAGCCACGTCGCGAGTAGTGATGGATCCATGCGGTGCAAGGGTGAAGAGAATCTTCATGACGTAGGTCAGGTCGACGACGTACGCCACGAAGCGTTTTGGACTAGGGTTAGCGTCAGGGTTTACTTATGAATCACAAAATATGAAGGTGTCTGGCCTACTAGTCAGCCTGCTCACCCCAGACAGGATTACCGATGAGAAAACCCAGTATAGTGAGCGCTGGTGTTACAGAATTCCTGTGTGGTGGTCGTTAAGCATTATTGCGAAACATTGGATCATCTAGCCTACAGGGCATCGGGTCTACTCTGAGTGTCGCTTACCGCAAGACGTGACGTGTCCAACAAGGCTACTTTGAACTTATCATCTTGCAAGGCCTCTTACAGCATCAGAAACTATAGCAAGAAGAGGGATGATCTCTCACATCTTCCTGGTCATCAAAGTCCCAAGCCTGGATGATGTCCTGATGTACAGCTAGTAGGTGCTTTTCCACTCCCTCAGCGGACAATTTAAAGCTCGGCCGGTATCCTTGGGCCATGATTAGAACTACAGCACAGAAGCAAAGGACTCACTTGCTTTCGCTATTCTGCAAAGACATGAGATTCATCTATGGTGAGCAAAACGGGACGTACGCGACAGTGAGCCTCACTTTCTTCTCGATACTGTTTGGCAGCGCCATTCCAGCAGTATACAACAGTGTGTCGCGTTCGACGCTCTGCAATGAGTTAGCCTTGAAGAACCGTTCGACCTCCGACCTGGTCTTCTTCCCCAGCTCAGAAATTGTCGATTCTAGACCATATCCACTTATCGCTGTCATCTCATTAATCCAATTTTGCGCTATAAAAGCGAAGAGTGGTACATACTAGAAACAGCTATGTATGGTATGTCGTTCCCTGCTACTCGCGCGAGAGGCTGCTTGCAGTGCTCTTCAAGAAATGCTGCTCTCCGCGGTTCCAGAAGTGGCTTTGCTTCTTCTATTGACCTGAACTTGGCACCTTCTTGACGCAGTGCCAGCATCAGGTGATTGTCCATCAGATCCAGCTTCGTCAGTACAACAATAATCGGAACTGCAGCGAGTTGGAGATGGTTTCAGACACAGACTGGTTGTGAACATTTAATGTACACACTATCGCCCAGAATTTCCTTCCTGTCCCGCAGGAACTCTTCCATACCAGCTTCAAGGAGCCGTCCCTTGGCGTACGGAACCTGAAGACACACCCTGGAGTCTCTGCTCAGTTGTACTCTGGTTTACAACGGAATGCCCTACCAAACAGCATGCAATCTCTCCTTTAGATCCTCCTTTTGTCGTCGCTCACGAATGAATTTTTTGACTTTCATCAGTTTGTTTCCTTCTCCTGCTTCAAGCCCGAGGCTGTCGTGGAGAACAAAATGCCTGTTCTCCGCAAAGATGAATTCATTGTCAATTTCAAACCTTCCTCGTGATGCCTCGCTGACAAGCTAGCGGAAATATTTGCAAGTATAATTGCAGGAGGCAAGAATAGACTCACTGCATCCTTGACCCCGAACATGCTTTTAACTAAGGAAGATTTTCCAACACCGGTCTGAAATTCTGACTGTGAGCAACGGGTCGTTGCCAGACGTGGGGAAGGATAACATTACCTATGATCAGCAGTCGGAAGCTTCAAGCCATCAATTTTGGGTGGCGATTAAAAACATAGAAGCACTCACCGAGGGCTTACACGAAGAACTTCATTGGATATGGGGGACAAGACGTCGGGAGATGTAGTGATGTGTGCGGGAGGGACTTCCTTGCTGGTGGTGGGGGATAGTGGACTGATACCGCGGGTAAGTCGACCCTCACTGCGCGCTGGAGAACGAGAGAGGCCAATGGCGACCTCGATGTGCTTGTGCAACTGGAACACGAATGCTTTCGAAAGCTAACGTAAGACGAATCTGGGGCACAGGGTAGCTCACTTTGGTTCCCATGAGCATCCTGCTGGGTTTCGGCCATGATCTTACTCACATCGGTTTTTGTGGAGCAGGTACGCATCCTTTTCCATCGTGAAAGATAACGCACCACTACGGAGAGTCGATCGCAGGCGAACAGTTGGCTGAGATAGATGATAAGAATCCAGGTTCCGAGTTGGTGCAACGGATGCCTCACACAGCGGGATCGAACACTTCCTTGTGCTCATGACCTGGGGGAACGTCTATCGAAAGCACCCTGTCAAGCATTCCGTTTTCGGTTTGCAACTTGATGTAGGAAACAGGTTCGATGAGTCCTTCGCGAACATTGAGGGCGAAGCCTACGAAGAGAGGATCAGGCTATGTCTATCTGCGTATGAACGGTAATTTACTCGATATGTGGACGGAGTCCTGCGATTGTGGAGATGTCATGGGGGGCACGGGGTAGATGCGCGCGCGGGAGCGTATTCGGCTGTCCAAGGAGTATTTACTGTTTATGACGATCCTCGAGCCAACGCTCCATGAAGATATCGCTGTCGGTCCACGCTTCGGCTCATTGCATCCAGTACCAACACCCTACAATGGATTTGGAATGAGAATTCTGCTGATGACCATGGCTGCTGCTGCTCTATCCATCTCAGCGTTCCAAGGACTCTCGTACTCCTCCGGTCTCTCCGACTTCAACGTCCACAAAGTGTCTGTGCAATTCAGTCGCTATAGCGTAGGCGACGCGTGAGGACAGGGACCGATGGCTCCTGGTGGTTAGAGACGACGATAACACACAAGTTCGTGAGTGAAAGCTCATCGCAAATTGGGAGGAATGCATTTCATCCCATGAGCCATGTCGACAGATCCTTGCAAGCTCAGTGCTGAATTTAGGACATTCGACTTGGTGTATCATGGGTCAAGCATTGGTCTGTAATGTATACGAGTGGTGCTTTGCCGCCTACAGGGAGCCAGCCTTGCAAGGATGTCGAGGGAGGGCCGTGCACTCGGAACTCGACATATCGGACGGTACCCATTGCTCCGGATGCGATTTATCGCGTCATTATCGTGAAGCCTAGGCGCCTGTTCAGCGCTCTTTATTGGAGTCCGGTGGGACGACCGATCCCCATGTCTCACCGCACGGCCATCTGAAAAATACGTGCGTTCTTTTAGGCTCAGTGCGTTGTTGAAGCGTCGTCAAGCGTGTTCCCCTGACTCTTTGATCCGTCTGCGAGGGATTGGTTCACTACTCTGCTACCCCCCTCCCCACGAGAACCCGTGAAGCCTATGGTCGCCAGTCGCCAGTCGCCAGTTTGACTGCAGTGACTACACTTTCAGCAAGACTTTCGTGTTCATTATCGCGTGGGGCGGTTCACGGCAGCAGACGTCGATTCGAACAGAAAAATTAAAATTGTTCAATTGAGCGCTGCGCTTCCAAGTGCTGTGTCCGCAGTCACGCCTCCTCTGAGCCGCTCGCGTGATCGGTCTTCTGCGTTCTCGTCACCATTACCCTGGCCATTCAATGAACATTTCATTGGCGACCCTCTACGTTATCCCTCTCTACATGCGAGCATGCTGACGCCAAGGTATATATATATGACACTTCCATATTGTTGCACCTTGGAGGATGTTCTGGTCAGCCGACCCGGATCCTTTTTGAAAGGTTCTACACAGAACGACCAGAAGTCGACGACGGGCAACATAAATGGAGGCCCAGCTCACCACCCTCTCCCTCGTCCCAACCCAGCTCCCTCGGCCGTGTCGTGGTCGGACATTCTCCCCTTCACGACGAGACCCAGGGTCGTCGGTCTAAGGGCGGGGGTATGGCTACCCTCCCTCGCCCCTGCAGTCGACGGGTCCGGAGAGTCGTCGACGAAGCACTCTATCGTCGCGCCAGTTTCGACATCCCAGCAACCGAGATGCCGATTCGGGCAACGACAATCGCGTGCTTCGGCTACCGTGGTGCACGGATCGACGAGCGCAGCGCGCCGTGCAGAGGAAAGCTCCCCCTGAGCGTTCCCCCGCGCCCTCTCCCCGCTTGCTGTCCTCGCTGACCGTCTCGGCGGGGAACAGGTGCGGGCGGTTCCGGGAGCCCGAGAGGCCCAGCTCAAGACCCTGCCAAGATCGCTGTTCGCGGTCACATTCCCCGCGTGGGGACTTTTCATGTCATAGGGACGCCGACGCATGACGGAGCCAAAGAGATCGCCTTTGGAGGTTAGCTCCCTCGTTCTGTCCTCCGTCCAATGACCCGACATCTGGCCGGAACACCCACAAGAAGAAAAAAGGTGAGGGCGACACGACCGACGTCGGGACCGGGGTAGGGGAGAACCGTGAGGTCCGCGACAAGGTTTCATAAATGGAGACCTCGCGCTTCCCAGCCAACGGGAGCCGATCATTTCGGCTGCTGGTCGTGGGTGATTTTTTTGAATGGGTTCAGTACAGCAGGCTGATCTGAAGTGTGTGGCTCAGCAGATGCGCGAACTCTGACAGGCTGGTTTACGAGCGACGTTGTTAGTACGATAACTGGAGTGTGCGAATGCCAACCCGCTTGGACAGGCGTTCGACGTGCTCATCTCTGGCGGGTCCCCTTTAGCTGGAGAGGCGGGTCCGCCTGACTAGTACGTACATATGGGTCAGATACACTTTGCGCGCGAGCACACATACACGCAGCTCACCGAATTGAGGGCAGAACTTCGGGTTTACACTCGTCATGATGGCCTCTGTACATACAACCACATGTACCGACAAAGATCCACAGTCTCCGACGCCAAAAAAAAAATTCCGAGACATGTCATATATAACGTGTATGTACTGTATCATCCGCATAAGTCTGAAGTACAATAAAAAAAAAGCGGGCGAGAGAATAGAGCGTTGAGATTGCTGCGGGAAGGGGGGAGGGAGGAAAGCAAGACAAAAAAGGGGCAATATCCATCACTCTAACGGGGCATGATGTGAGTATGCATGGGTTCAGCATAGCCGCCAGTCCGAACGTGAGACAACAAGGCAAAGAGAGAGGAACAACAGATGTGAACCAACGATGAGCAGATATCTGCACGACGCGGTCGTCTATCAGCACGACTCACAATGCGGTGGGGGAAAGCCAAAACTTACATGCAAGATAGGACAAATATATAAAGCAGCCAACGGACTGACTGGTGCATTCACGAAGTATTTCCGTCCCTGGTCTCCGGCTGTGTCAATGGACTCGGTCGCACAGGTGCCGTAGCAGTGGATGTCCCACCCAACCCCGCCGCCTCCAACAACGCCGCGTGCGACGCGTTCGACACAGTCCTCGAGTGTGCTCCCTCGAGCCCAGCCACCGAATCACGATACATCGACGACACCGACCGATCCGAAAAATGCACCGCCGCCGCAGAGGGACCCATCACGTCGTCCACGATCCGAGTGAGATCGAGATCTGGATCATCCGTGTTCGCGAGCGGATCCATGAGACGCGTGCCTTCATGTGGTGGGTGCCAGACGTCTTCTCTCAACGCCAAGCCCGTTTCTGAATGTAAGGGTCTAGTGGATGTGTGCGGGGTGTTCTGTGTGCCACTCCCCCCTATCAACGCACGATCACTACCACTCCTGCTGTCCCTCGCGTCCCAAGGCGTCTCGTAGTCGGTGTACCCTTGCGGAGGCCGTCGAAGGCCGATATTGTTGAGGTCTCCATCGTCGAGCAGGGTCGCTCTTGAGCGGATTTGTCTTCGTCTCTGCCTGATCGCGTCCAAGAAGTTGAGTTTCTTGAAATGTTTCCGACGGGCATAAAAAGCAACAGAAAGAAGGATGATAAGGAGGGCTGTTCCACCTGCTGCAGAACCGCCGATGATGGCCGCACGGTTACTTGTCGAGGAGGTTGGCGATGGGAGTATCGAGCCTGGGAACGAAGTTTGGGTCTGTGTGAAATGAGGCACGGACAAGGACGGTGGGGTGGAGAGAAAACGTACAACTACTGCAGATCCATTGACGTAGGTGGTGTATGAGGACGTGATGGTCGTTGGTGTTCCCTGTTGCGACGACGACGGTGTGGAAGGCTGTGTAGTAGTTGAAGGGGAGACAGATGAGGATGGCAAGGCAGTAGACGATGTGGTAGATGAAGGGATAGGTGAGGCAGGAGAGATTGACGCGAGAGAACTCGTGCTTGGGACGCTGTCGATACTAGACGTTGAAGATGGAGTGGACTGTGGTGTACTGTGGCGGGGTGATGCGTGTGTAAGAAAGAGCGAGAGACAGAGACGCCAGAGATCACCTTGTCGTTCCGGGTGAAGTGGAAGTCGTGGTGGGGTCAATAGACTGCGATGATGAAGGTGAGCTGCTTGGGGAGGCACTGGTGGGTGGTGCCGACGTCACGCCTGTTGCACTTGCCACAACCGACGTCTATTCCAAGGGGTGAACGTCAGAGCCATGTCCACCGTGGAGCGCAACACGTCGCAAGAGGTTCAGCAAGGGGAACACCATTGATCGACTGGCATGGACCTGGAGACTTGTGACTTACTATAGTATCGACACCGGAACTGACAGAACCCGGAACAGTCCCATCGCCAGGGCTTGACGTCGCTACTCCACCAGAACCTGAGGCGGATTGGCGAGGAAAGAGCTGACGGGACATGCCACACGCGCTCTAATTTATGAGAATGGCGGGATCAAGTGGGCGACATGGGTCGTAAAGAAACGGACGACGAAGAGACGGAGACCGACTGCACAAAGACATCCGGGAGGCACTGCCCTCGCGGCGGTGTGGCTGTGTCGAACACGGCGTCGGAAGAGACAGGTGGATTGATTTTTGACCGAGGGGCATACTTGATTTCGAAAAACACCCCAATTGGAAAGACATTCCGTTGGAAAACACTACATTTGGAAAGATACCCCATTTAAAATACTCGATTTGGAAAGGCATCCCGTTTAACAACACTCCATTTGGAACGTCTCCCCGTTTGATTTCACTCCATTTGAAAAAATAACCCATTTGAAAACACTCCATTCGAAACAACGCCCCATTTGGAAATATCTGGCAGAGTACCGGCGTATAGGACCCACAGCGATTCCGCCAAGGCTGAGCTTGACTGGGACGTCGCCGATGCTCTTCAACACCATTCGACTCGACGGCGCACTTGTTCAAGAGACCTGGAGGGCAATGCCGTGGTAAGGCCGGAGATTGGCCATAACGAGCAACCTCGGAAATTCGGCTACACGGACGTGCGCCATAATCAAGTGCCAAGCAGGATCAACATGCGTGGCATCCCCGCAACCGCGCACTGCTTCTGAGCGGCGATGGCGACGATATGTCGGATACCGCGCAGACCCCTCTGGAGGAGACCTGGGACAGGATATAGCGTCCTCTCCACCGAACCTCATCCCGCTCGCTCGCGGTCGCCGCACATGAAACGACGGTTGGGTTGTGGCATGCATGCCTCCCTGCCCCGCCGACTGCTTCTCTGTCTTGCATGCGCCCTCGTTCTCGTCCTTTTCACCATCCTCTGCCAGGGGATTCCCCCATCCTATGACGATATCCGAGCCTTTGAACGACGCCTCCCCCAGCACGCCGTGGTCACCCTGTCCCACCTCGACAGTCATCCCACGCGCCTTCTCCGATTCCCAGGTCACTTGTGGGGACACGGCCTAAACAACATTCTCCAGGAAGCGTGCGTATCGCATTGTAATATTGCTTCCATCATCCTCAACGGGCTGATGCTAGACTACTCATGTCCTATCTTGCCTATGTCTGTAACATGTCTTTTGTCTTTGAAGACTATACCTGGTCGCACGTACCCCTTCCGTGGACGACGTACGGCCTTGCACTCCGTCCGACAAAGATACCCATCAACGCCTTCATATCTGGCCCCACCGCAGGGGGTCCCATGCCCAGCTCACCCCAGTCCCCCCTCGCCATTAGTGCCGAATTCTACGAACACGTCTGCTCTGGTCCAGACACTTCCCCCTATGTTCTCAGCTCTGCGAGTGCCCCCAGTGACGCAGATGGCGTTGTCTTGGTCGACTGGTGGAAAAACCAGCTGGCATCTGTGGAAGCGCAGTGCATCGAGATTGATTCATCCGCGCACGACTTGTTCGATCGATTGTGAGTAATTTCCTAGCTCTCTCTTGCTCGCTGCGCTCGGTTTATCACCTCGCGTGTCTCACCTACAACCCAGTCTATTTGGGGGTCCGCGCATTCTGTCCCTTTTCGAGCCCCTTGCAGCCTCTCCCATTCTCCGCGACTTTTCCTGGTCCCCTCTCGTCCAGTCCGCTGTCGCACGCAATTTTGCTCTCCTCCAACCCCACTCTGTCAACGACATCGTTGTGCCAGATCCCGACAAGGCCACTCTTCGCGGCCTTGTTGCCGTCCATCTGCGACGTGGTGATTTCGTCCGCCACTGCCACAATCTCGCCAAATGGGGCGCCGACTACATGGGTATTAACCAACACCCCTCGCTTGTCGACCGCTTCGACCCGCGTCCATTGGTCGGTGACCCTGTTGCCAAGGAAGTGTACTACCTGGAACACTGTCTCCCGACGACGGCGCAGCTTGTCGCGCGGCTGCACGAGATTCGAATACAGCACCCCGGATTGGGGCGGGTATATTTACTCACCAATGAGTGGGCTTGGGCGCTAGACGACCTAAAGAAGGCGCTCGAAAAGGACGGCTGGTCAGATTTGGTGAGTACGGCGGACATGCAGCTCGACGCGGAACAGTATTATGTCTCGATGGCGGTCGATATGGCGATTGCGGAGCGGGCTGAGGTGTTTGTCGGGAATGGCGTACGTGTTCCCTCCCTCTTTTTTATTCTGTCTGTGTTGGCGTCGGCGTCGTGTGTTGACCGTGTCCTCTAGTTTTCGAGTCTGTCGTCCAACGTGGTCATGTTGCGATTAGCCAAAGGGGCCGATCCGTCCAGCATACGGTTCCTGTAGATGCGCAATCCCAGTACCGGCTCTGTCCGTCCGTGTGCGTTTTTTATTTTCCTGCGAGCATATCCTCGCCCTCCTGCCTATGCTATCCCCGTATGTACAGCGCGCACCATAATATGATACACATTCCTTGATGTACGTTACAAACACATCATCACGAACTGTATGTACACGTACTCGGTTTCAGACTTTGGCCGTTGTCGTCCTGTTCGTTTTTGCACGGGTGGAGGCGGGAAGATTGTACCGCTGCGGATGCTCGTGGGTCATGGTGAGCGCGTACGGTGGACGTTTAGCCCCCAGTCCAGTGTGGGTCTTTCTCCAACCCCCGACTGCCGTGCTCCGGGAGTCGTCGTCATCGTGTAGAGCGACATGAACGTGCCGTGATGAAACACAGCCGAGTGAGCGTTCTAGTGCGCACAGTTTTGTTGGTCTACACGAAAATAAGACAGTCCGTCCGTGTACGGGGACAGAAAGTACAGCCAACACCCCAAATAAAAAAAACTGTCAAACGAGGCGAATTCAATCCCATGTTGATATGTTACGTGGCAAACAGAGAAGAGAGAGAAAAAAAAAAAAGTACAATGTCGAGGACGATGATGACGAGATGAAAATAAAGGAAGCGCGCTGCGCCTATTCTGGTTCTTTCTCCCCCTCCTTCGCTTCGTAGCCCACCAAGGCTCGCCGAAAGCGCGTCGTCAGCACCATGCCATCACCACTGGCCGATGCCCCACACCTCGAGTCCGACGCACTCAAAGGATGCGTCCCCCTTAATCTTGGGCACTCCGTTTCTCTCCTTGCTCACAAGTGGCGCGGGGGCACACAAGGGCGGGTTCTCAAACGTCGGACAGGGCGCCGAGGAGCCGTCCAAGAGAGAGGCATCGAGGTAAAGGCCATAATGCCCGTCCCTGTCCACCACCCTGGAATGAGCACCGAGCGCCAGCAAAGAAAATGCACGACGCACCCGCCTCCAAACGAGATAAACTCCGGTTCGCACAGCGCCACGTACTCATTTACGCCGGTCCAATTGTACACCTCCACTCGTCCTTGTCGTTCTCCATCCTGAGGAGTATGATACCGCCAGAGGAACCTGTCGCGCATGTGCGCGTCATGTTAAGTACGCTTGGTGCCGTGTTTTCCGAAAGACACGAAGGAGGGTAACTAACGACTCGCCGGATCCATAGTACCCTCCCTTCTCTAGCTTGATCCCCTCGCTCATCCACGCGCCAAAGATGGTGTCGTGGGCATCTTGAATGGCCAATAGGCCACCTTTGGGAGGGTTCGGATGCGCCTTCGAGGATATCCGTGGTTCACACCGCGAATAGAGTGTGTTGAGCGAGATACCATGTTGATCGAGCGAGTACAGGAGCGTCCAATGACGCGGAAGCTTGATCAAGGCTGGTAGATGTGGTCGGAGCTGTACGGCACCGTTGGTCAGCACGTAGGTACGCGACACGTCCAGGGTTCGAAACGAAAACGAAAAACCACAACACACCAAGTCGGCAATCTCTTCATTGAGCACTCGCACCGTCCCTTCTCGCCTCCCTACGAGCGTCACACTCTTTGCACGCCGTGCATGTGGCCTCATTTCCGTTCCAATGTCGAGCCCCAGCCCAACCGGATCCACCAGACCGCGTTGTTCGTCATGTTCGAGGGCCTCGGAAAATCCGCGATCCCAGGCCCGATCACCAGCGAACCCAGGGGCTCCTGTTGGCGGAATGTACGGCGCCGAGGAAAACGGTGAACCATGAGTGAGCATGGTACTTGCAAATGGGGAGGAAGAAAAACGTGAAATGGTCGTTGGTGCGGACGAAGGGGGTGACGAGGGAACGGTCGTAGACGCTGCCGATCGGGGTCGGGTCGATGGCAACAACGACACCAGGCTTGAGGAAAGGCGCGCGAGTGTCGCGTGTGCGGGCTGCGACGCCGATGTCGACATCGAAGCAGAAGATGATGGGGGAAGTGGGGGAGAGGGTGGAAGTGACGTAGTCGATCCGGTCGGCGAGGATATCGACGGCGGCGATGCGCTCCCACTTAAACGCGGTGTAAGAGGGATGCGCGCTCGCGAAGGACTGGGAGCGACTTTGACGCTCCCATGGCGGTCCACCCGGATAAGTTTGGGATTGGTGATCTCTGACGCGAGCGCCTCCGCCAGTGCGTCGTCGGTAGACATAGGGATCGGGATCGGGGTTGGGGCTGCAGGAGAGGTTACGGATGTGGACGTGGACGTGGACGTAAGTGATGTGGAATGGGTATTCAGAAAGTACATGGGGTCATCTTGGTGTTGGAGCAGTTCGTCAAGCACCTCTCTCTTATTGCGTTCCGCTGCCGTCTTGGCATTGGCCGTGAACTGATCAAAGTAGACGAGAGTAAGACTGCTCGGATGAGCTGGTGGAGAGGAGACATTGGACATAAAGGGAGTAGTGCCATCGCCCTCATGCAAAAGGGGGTCTTGAGACGGCGGGACAGACACAAAGGCACCGAATTCCGAGTCTGCAGAGCCTTGTGTCGACTTGCGTGGTCGCACAGAAGGGCCGGCCATGTGTGGGGGCTGCTCTGTAGCCGTGATAGTCGGCGTAGCAGGCGGAGTGGCGGGCGAAAAGAGGGTCGCAAAACGATCAATGTCAGCTTCGTTTAACGTCGACGACGGGCGCTGGTATGGTGGCGACGGGAGACGCGTGGACCGGAGTGGTTTTGGAGCGAGTACAGGAAAAGCTGCCAGAGTGCACTCGGGCTCGTTGAGGGGGCTTGGAATGACTTGTGAAGACATCCCCTGTGAACAAGCGTGGACAAGGTCAGGAGAAGACGTACGTTCCGATTGTTCGTGGGATTTGGGCATGACGTTCGACAACCTTACGGCGTACGCGAGGATGGTGCAAGTTTATGACCATGCGGCTGCAGGAAGTTGGAGAACAAGCCTGACGACAAGCAGCCGGGGCAGTCCTCGAGGCTCCCCCACGTATATGCACAGCCACCACTCACATCAAACTCAAAGACTTTTGCAGACCCACGAACAGGTTACTGGCAATGCAACACAGGGACACATAGACGTTGTATATTCACTGCGAATGTCCACTTACAAAAAGGTGGCAACAAATAAAGAGGAAAGCGACACCCTTTCATACTTTAGACGTCGGCAAAATATGGATGAACTGGGCAGGGGAAACTCAGCGCGCGCGTCCACTCGTGACATGACTACCGTCTTGATAGAGGTGCAGGTGCTCATCTTCTCTAGCCACACCAACATCCAAAGACATTCTCCTTGCTCGTTTGTCAAAAACGGCACATTCGTTTGCGCAGATCGGGCTCGTTCACCTACTTCGATCGATCATGTCGCCCGGCCCGACGAGAAGGACGACATGAAAATGCTCACCATGGATAGGCGCGGAACTCGACATTGCTGAACGCACGCCATACATCCCTTCGCGTCTTGTGGCTGCGTGGACCTCTTTTGCGACTGTTTGAATGCTGCAAGTGCTCGAGCGAACAAAGGCGCACCTGTGCTGCCTTCCGACGCTGCGCAACGCGTACAAAGATGCCAATCAGGGACAGGAGGACGACAACAGGTATCATAAGTTTGATGACGGTGGCAATGGAAGAGGATGCGGACGCATCATCAGTCGCGGAGAGTGCTCTGACAGACTGGTGTGTATTCGAGTGGCGCAGCGTCATCGATTCCAGCTCTACTGCAAGAAAACAGTCTCCTCGCCGTTTGGCGCCACTCGGAGACGATAAGTTAGGAGACGCTACCTTTTGGATGCTATTACGTTCAAAGGAGGCGTCGTCCATAAGAGGTGCAACGGGGACCGCAACGACCATGGGTGCGCGAACAGAGTGAGCTACCCAGAAGGGGGGGTGAGGCCTCACGGAAAGCCGAGATCGGATGAACATTCAAAGAAGACGTCGGGTCCTTTGAACGGGCCTATGATGTATCGATAATATAAGTACGTGGTCTCCGAAGGACAGCGGTGCATACGGAGGCCAGATGTGGGGTGCGAACTAGAGGACAACCCTGTTCAAGAAGTAGGACTGTAGGGGAGATGGTGAGGGATCAGCCCACCAGAAGCGACGGAGGCACCCTCATCCGGCACAAACGACAGGACACTTACACATCATCAACCAGAGTCACGAACTATTCCGGCTGCTGTACGCTTACGCTGCCATGGACAGAGACAATGATGATACAGACCGAGTTGTAGTACGTCGAGGATTCTCCCACAACTACGACGTCGACGCCATGGCAGAATGGATCGTCTACAGCAATGCATCCCGCTCCTCTTTGCAAGATATCGTGGTCCACCATCCGAGTCTACTGCATAGCGACCTCAGGTCTCTAGGCAGGCCGAGGATTCTGCACACAGCAGTGTCTTTGCAGGTCTGTTTCAGCACGCTCGAATCGACTTGTTTACTCCGTAACCTTCCACGATGTTCAATACAGGCGGCCTGACCGTGAAAGCACACCCAATTTTTATAGGAGCTGCGCCGCGTGCTCGCACTTAATCTGATCCCTAGGTGATATCTCTCCCGCACGACTCAGCTGCTGATGCGGGCGCGGGGTTTGTTGCTCAGCTACCGTTGCCACGGGTGTTCTGGAGGCCGAAGAGTTGGAGACGCGCATTGCAACTGTAACCCTCATCATGTGTTTGGATCATATCCCCCAGCAATTCAACGTCAACAACAGAAAGGTAGGCATCGATGAAGTGTCTTCGTGTAGGGATCTCTTGTGAGATAGTGACCGATGCCCAACAACGTCGTCACTGTCCCTCTCATTCGTTGAAATCCGTTTGATTTCCTCCGACGCATCACGATCAAGCGGATCTCACCGGACATCCGTAAAGATGAATACCAGTATCTTCGAGGTGACATGCATGTCCTGATTCTACATCTGTCATATCCCCGACTTCATCTCCTACGCTCATACCTTGCATAGATGAGTCCCTCGAGTGTCGCGATCGTGACAGGTGCTGCACAAGGCATCGGTCGTGCCATCAGCCTTCGGCTCGCCGACGACGGGTTTGATGTCGCTGTCAACGATATCCAGTCCAACAGCACCCACCTCGAGGCCGTCTTCGCGGAGATCGCAGCCAAGGGACGACGAACGATTCGGATCATTGCAGATGTGACGGATGAGGTGGCGGTCAAAGGGATGATCGACCAAATCGTTCGGGAGTTGGGTGGGCTGGATGTGGTGCGTGCACTGTCCTGTTCACGACATTCCAATGAACTTTTGCAAACGCATCACCCCTCTTCTTGGAAACTTGCTGCGACAGATGATTGCGAATGCAGCATCTGTCGTACGGGCACCTTGTTGGAAAGTATGTGGGCCATCTCAGCCGACGGTGTGAATCTAGTATCAAACTGATGCTGCGGGAATGCTGGTGGTCGATAGCCGATCTGGACAATTGGGAGGCCAACTTTGCGGTTAATGTCAAGGGGACATTCCTCTGCTTTAAATATGCCGCCCAGCAGATGGTTGCACAGGGACGCAGAGGTCGACTGATCGGTGCCTCGTCCGTCACAGGAAAGATCGGCAAGCATCATGCAGTATCTTGGTAGTAGTAGGTGGAGCGAGTTGATCGATCACATCAAACAGGGCACGTCAATTTAATCGCATACAGCTCATCCAAATTTGCAGTGCGCGGGCTTGTTCAATGTGCAGGTGTGTTGCATTGTCCATCCATTTCATTTATCTATTTCCGTGAACTTGCCGCTTCGCCTATGTGCAACATTCGATTTCGAGTATGGTGGTTAACAAGCACACTCTGGTCCGCATCGTTGTTGACTTCGAAAAGCCCAGGAGCTGGGATGTTATGGGATCACTGTCAATTCAATCGCACCCGGAGCTATAACTACACCTATGTGTAAGCGGAAGTATCGATGTTTTCCATGTATTGGCTGACAGGACAAGCACAGTGGAGGGTCTCAAAGTAGCCAATGAACAACATGAGGAGACAGGAGACATTTCAAAGGTGATTACTATGAGTTCGTACGTCACTGTGTGTGTTCGGGAGTGGTCCAGCATTGATGTGGGAATATGAACGGTGGACGTGCCATTAAGTTGGCGAACAAATGCGCGATGGGTTACCTCGGGAAGGTAGAAGATGTAGCAAGCTTGGTAGCGTATACCTCATCTGAGGTGGCTCATTATATCACCGGTGAGCACGCATGACGATGCGGGTGGTGAGCTTTACTGACACCGTTACACCATGTTTGAAGGCCAAAGCGTAAGTGCACTATTCTTTTTTTCAACATGTGGTCAACAATTTGTGATAGTTGTCAGTCGATGGTGGTGTCTCATTCTCGTAGCTGGGCTTGCGACGATTGTCAGAGCTGTCATGAACCAACTAAGAGAATAGCGCATTGTAAATAGGGCGATGATCAACTTCTTGGCTTTTTTTTCTCTCACTGCAAATGCGGGGAAGCAGCACAGGCATCTTAGTTGGCTATTTATCTCAACTGCCTTGTATCACAAACTAAAATTTGTAGCTGCAATCTTCATTGGCATTCACAATGATTAAAGAGTATTATAGAAGATAGATATGTCCCCTCTCATAACAACCTGGCCAACATCTTCACTATGACATAACCTCACCCAGCTTCTTCATACTCCATTTCTTGGCTTCATCTTGCTGCAGTGCCCTTCCCCGGAGCCATCAGCTGCTCTTGTCAAGGAAACAATATGTTGGAATATGATGAGGCATCCTCCATCCCTTTCCTGTTTTATTTCATCTCTTTTGACATCCTCTACTGTACTACATATATATGTTGGGCATTGCTCACCACACTCCTTGATCTGCCCTGCAGCAATATCGAGGACTCAACGTTCCAGCATATTCAAGGTATGCTATTAAACAGGTTTGAGGTGATGTAATGTAATCAATATCAACAGTATCACACATAAGAGAAGTTAAAACCTAACGTCACCAGGACGTACATTTGGCAATACTTGTTCATAGACAATTTCCATTGGCATCTTCAACCATGCCATTACTCCTCAGTGTAACTATCCACCCACCTACCGATATTGCTTCAGGTGTTATTTCCGTCAGCGATTTTGGCCTCAAAGATGCTATGAAACTACAAAAGCTACACAGACAAAAACCTACGACATGTACAAGCGGCTCGGACATGGATCATACAACCTCCAGTGTGTCTAAGATTATGTGATATTCGTCGAGTGGGACCCCGTCGCGTACGCGTATCATGATATCGCGGTCCGTCGCAACCCTCCTATATTGTCTATGTTCTTGGGCCAGAAGCAGTAATGCACCGAGTGGTTGTCTGAAACGAACGACCAGCCTCAATGCCCTCAGAGTGGTGTCTGTGTGAGCCAGGTCATTGTGTGACAGAAGGGGTGACCGACGTGCGAGGAGTGGGACTAGAGCAGCGTTTGCACTACCGGAGCCAAGCGCTGGACTGTGTTCTGGTTCTGGTATTAACTCCGAATTACTGCCAGAAAGGGAGGTAGCATCAAGCAGTTCATCAATCCACGGACAGACGAGGACTAGATCCCCTAGACCCCGACAGTTTGGTATAGTCCTCTCCTCTGTATATATATCCGTATCTTCAAGTGCGTTTGTCGTAGCCCTGTATACGGACACCTTGTCGGCCTGCTCGACTTTTTCGAACGTTGTTAACTGAAATTTGATGCAAGGCAGTCGAAGGCGCCGGCTTATGCAGTGCGACCGGGGAAGCCCGCGTAACCCCCGATAAAATGCCAGGGCCTGCTCCTCTTCCTCACGGGTCCACGCACGCCGGAGTTCGACAACCCGTCTCTCCACATCCCCTTCTCCCATGCTGGGTACCGTGCAAGGCGCATGTTGATATACCCGGACATGATCTGGAAAGGCACTGTTGAACTCGGACGATCGTCCTACCCAGGCAAGGCAGGCGATGTCGCCTGAACGCGCAACGATTCCCTCGAATAGGCGACCAAGCGCATGTTGCGGACTCTCGCCGTGAATGACAGGCATCGTCAAGCCAAAGATACCAAAAAGGCCATATGCCATGTCGACGGGAAGCGTCGTCTCGCGTGTCGATGTCAAACGAAGTTTGACCCGAGTGTTTTCAGGGCCAGGACGGAAAGCGAGAAGCTCATCTGTGGTAATGCCAGTTGCACCCTCCAACTCTTGCATGATGTCGATACATTCTTTGTGGTTACTGGATGTATTCCCCAGGTATGGCGTCCAGTCTTCATAGTAGAAGCGAATGGTGCGTGGTGCAAGCAGTTCTTGAAGGGTCCATCCACGTGTCATCCAAACACTCCCCCTTAGTGCACCAGGGATCAATCGGGGTGGTACACCGGTGAGATGAACAAAAGTGGCGGCAGAACGGCGATACCAGTTAAACATGGAATTGATGGACTTTTCAAACTCGACATCCTTGTCCTTGTTTATGCAGCATGTGTCGCTCCAGGCCCATCGAAACTTGGCATCACGTGCAAGGCGACAAACCTGTTGGAGTTTTTTTACACTGGGCGAGTCGCCCAGCTCGTGTATAGACTTGTCCACGACGTCAGCGAATTCGATCTCTTTCTCCCCCCATCGATGAGAGAGCATCACGTATTCAAAATATCGTTTAGTGACCGTGTCGATATGCTCCACGTGTAGTTCGCTTGTCATAGATGAGACCAACTCTTGGAATACTGGATCTTCTTCGAACATCTTCCTCCGCTTTTCGGCGTTACAGAGCCGTCCAGTCGTAGTCTCGATGAGACGAAAGGGAGAATTATGAGCAGTGACACTGAAGACCTTCAAAATCTCCTCCTTTGTACGCGACGGGTCGATATAATTATCGCGCAGACCTACAAGAACCATGGTCAGACAAAATCGTCGACGGTCAGAAAAAAACTTACCGCGAATCTCTGAATCAGGCGAGTCTTCCAGTTTTGAGATCATCGCTTTCAGAGCGTCGATTGCGTCTCCATAACGCCCCAATTGGTGCAGTGCTGCGTGTCTTCTTTCGTAGCCCCAAGGAGAAGAAGGGTCCAATTCAATCGCCTAGTGACAGACAAAAGGTTACTAGACTCAGAAATATCACATTGAGTATACGCACCTCGTCTGCATCCTTTAAAGCTTCTTCCCATGAGCACAATGCCACCCGTGCCTTGCTACGTTTCACGAAAAACATTGCAGCTAACAATGAAGCCGGATTCGCAGCCAATCCTGCCGTATACTGGACAACGGCACTGTTATAGTTCTTATTGTGCATCGCTCTGTCGCCTTGGCCCTCCCACATCTCGACGCATCGGGATTTGAAACCTGAAGACGGGCATCTGGTCCAGGTACTGCCCTAAGCGATTATCATCCAAGTACTCACCAGCGAGCCACTGACCTAGTTCACTATTAATTCTTATTTCGTCTCGGAAAACGTTCTCCACTTCTCGGAGGTTGTCTAATACTCCCTGGGTATGCTGCGTGGCGCGGCATGCTTCACACAATTGCAGATAGATCTCAAGTCTCAAGCCGTCAAATACCCAACCGCTGATCTTTCAGAACACCTCAATAGCTCGCCCAAAGAGATCAGCGGGAATGCCTTACAAGCGAGAGTGTGTCCATTTCTGGACATCGGCCAGGAGGGCAGAGATCCCGTGCGCGCGCGAGC
Source organism: Pulveroboletus aff. viridisquamosus (assembly GCA_038088935.1). Taxonomy (NCBI): domain Eukaryota; kingdom Fungi; phylum Basidiomycota; class Agaricomycetes; order Boletales; family Boletaceae; genus Pulveroboletus; species Pulveroboletus aff. viridisquamosus. Next base: position 19,246 of record JBBPJW010000455.1, read on the forward strand.
AGGGACATCCCTATAACGTAATCCCGACTGTCCACGGCATCCGCTGCGAGGAGGGCATACAATTTTGCCTACACGTATTCGTTGAGGACGGCACCCCGAGCCGTACTGCGAACACTTGCCTGGACGAAAGCACAGACATTCTTGGTATTTGGAGAACGAACAATCAGGTCGTCCACATGACGTATAGCTTCGGGACGGCGCCCAGCATCAAAAAAAGTGGTTGCCTGATTGTGATGACGGTGTAACAACGACCCAGGGCATGCGGACAAATGCTTACCTTCATCACGTCCACAAAATTTCTTTCTTCGAGGTGACAATTTTCAAGTGCAACGTCGAGCGTCTCTATCGCATCATTATATGATCCCTGACTAGATTGTGCAACACTCCTTGCAAGGAGAGCGATGAGCGACCACTTGATACGCAGTGACTTGACAGCACCCAATGTTAGTTTGAGTAAGCGTACGGATGAAGATGCGAGATACCTCTTGCACGTCGTCCAATGCTCCGTTCAATTGTTGCAATCGCGTCCGGATGAGGGCTCTGTTGGCAAAGTGGTAGTGTAAACGATCAGAATGATCCGACTTGCGCCTAATATCACTGGATAATAATTCCTCGGCTCTGGCTAATTTCGCCTGTTTCCACGCAACATAGGTTTCAATGCTCACATCCGTTAACTGCATTGTGACATATAGGGGAACCGACGAATGAGACGGCATCGACGACCGGAACGATTGCAGCGACATACGATAGGGTATGAGTCCAAACAAGAAGGGGACGTCAGACAAGCAGACAAAGACTAAGGGACCGAATAATCAATATCAGATCACCATCATCGCAGGCTCTGGACTCACATGAACGAAATAGTACACCGGAAGAACACCTCGCAGATCCCAAACGGAAACTTGGCCATCCTTTGCGGCACTCGCCAAGTGACCGTCGTCAGGCGAGAGTTCGGCATCAATGACTTCAGCGTTATGTCTGAGAGAGCCAATTCCGGACAGTGTGTGCGCATCCCAAATCTTGATGCAACATTCGGAATTGGAAGCAGAGATGATGAACCTGCCATTGCTCGAAAGGCAGAGCGTCGGGACGGAATCAGAATGAGGTTGGGACGGCCATTTTGATGTGGTCGGTGTCGAACTTGAAACGTCGAACTGTAAGATTGATCCCCCCTGACAGCCAGCAAAGAGATGGTGGTTATCGTTGGACCAGACGAGTGAGTACGCCGGATTGGTTGGAATGCGTATGGTGGGTTGACTCCAGTCACTACAAATATTCCAAATATGGATTGAGGAACCCCACCCGGCGCTGGCGAGACGTTCGCCCGTAGGAGAAAACCGGACAGACAAGATCGAGTAGCCCTGTTTGAATGGTCCCGCGAGGTATTGCCCGGTTTCCAGGTGCCAGACAAATACCGTTCCGTCCTGTGACCCACTTGCAATTTTTGACCCGTCCAGCGACACGTCGAGTGCGGTAATCTTCTGCTCGTGCGCTTCGATGGATTCGATCACCCTTTCATGGGTTGTCGCGTCCCAAATGGCCACCCTTCGACCTCTAGTCCCGACCAGTACAATCCACCTGCCGTCTTTTGAGACGGCCATGGGGTTTGTTCCGTGCTCAGAACGGACCGGTCCCCCCACCTCACGAGCATGGCCAGCGCCTTCTTCTACTTCCCACTGCCGAACTATTCCATCATCACCGCCAACAACGAGATGCTCTTCATCCTGCAAGAATCGCACCGAGGATAGCGTGCCCTGATGGGTATGAATATGACGTGGTCCTAGAATAGTTCAGTCCGGGACTGGGATCAGGAATTACGAGACCGTGTCCAAGCCGATATGGGATCTCACCGACGAGTCCTCCTGAAATACCGTCGGAGATGACATTGCTAACCATCTGTTGGTCTATGGGCGCCTCAATTCGTTGGGTATGATAAATGTTCAGTCGGACAAGGGGACATTACCATGTGTTGGCGACGTCCTTCTCAGGTTCCGCCATGGAGCATGGTGGACCCAAGGCCACATGGCGAAAGGGACGAGCGACGGAAGTGGTCTGCCCAGTCCACGATGGTAGTGCGACCGTCAACTTGCACCGGCTGCCCCCGCCACGGGCACTTTCCCAAGGCACGGAATAGGCAGACGAGATTTGATCACACGAAACAGTGGAGAGCTCGTTTCAGCTGCTGCATCGATTGTTGGTTAAGATCATAAACCAAAGAGACCTTGACTACCGCGACCTGTCGTGGCAGAGGCGCGTGAGAGGATGATGACCGAACGTGTGATAAATAATTGCGATATACTGACGGACGTGGACCAACACCGCACCAGACGTTCCGAGGTTTTGGTTTTCTCTCTCATGTCCGGTCCATATGCCTCCACTATTAACGACCTCGTTGCAGGCAGCTTCGGGGGCGCTGCACAGGTGCTTGTCGGTCAGCCCCTCGACACTATAAAGACCCGTGCACAAATTGCGCCAAGTGTGTCCATGTTTCCTCCTTGATCTTCCTAACTCATGGATATACTCCTGCTGACAACGCAGAAGGAATGTTTGTGAGTTGTGCATCCTTCCGCTTTCTGTTTTGCTTGGAACCATGGCTTGTGGACTCTTGAGGATTCTTACTAATTCTTGGATGATAGAAAGGCCCCATGGATATCCTTGTCCAGACAGTCCGAAAAGAGGGTTTCTTTGCGTTGTACAAAGGTTTGCACATTACCCGAGTTTCTGCTGTGTGCACACGCTTACTCTTCTGCCATCCTATTCTGTCGTCCTGACGTGTTTATACATCTCTTTCGTAACATGGATCATCATACTCCAATAGGCATGGCCAGTCCACTTCTCGGTATCGCTGGAGTGAACTCTCTCCTCTTTGCTGCTTATGTGGCATCGAAACGAGTCGTTTCGCCCTTTCCAGATCTGAGCATCCAGCAAATTGCTCTTGCAGGTGGCATGGCCGGTGCTATCAACGCCATTCTCGCCAGCCCTGGTGGGTTCATTCACGCATGCTCGTCTGTTTCGTCCAACCCCTCACCTCCCTGGTCCACAGTGGAGATGTTCAAGGTCAGGATGCAGGGTCAGTACGGTTCCAGTAGCGATAAGCGGCTTCGAGCTATCACAAGGGAGATGTGGAGAGAATGGGGATTCACAAGAGGCATCATGAGAGGGTATTGGGTAAGTTTTTCCCTTTCCAATGTCGCTGTGTTCCTGCTCCTAGAGCGTTATCTGGCATGCATATATTATGCACCTCAGCGCTGTAGGGCTCAAGAGACATCGTGCATCGTGGGGCCGCCATTTTCTCTGGACTCTGGATATTAGTTTATATTTTCTCTGACTCAGGTGTTCCGCTAGGTCACCGTTGCACGAGAAATACCTGCCTATGCCGGGTAAGCCACCTGTTGTCTATAACCTCTGGTAAGAACATGACCCATGCAACTAGCTTCTATGCAGGTACGCGCCCATTTCCTTATTGCATCCCGCGGCGGCGGTAACTACTGCTTATTTCGAAATTAATATTTCCATACCCCACTTACTTCGTCTAAACCATGTGAAGCATTTGAATTCTCGAAGCGGCAGTTCCAAGGGATATATGGGCAACAAATCCCTGTATGGTCACTTCTCGCGAGCGGATCAACTGGGGGGGTTCGTATTAGCTTTCCCTGCCAAACAATCTTCCCTTTTGCTGAAATTTATCGCGATTGACGTGCCTTCATATAGATTGCGTATTGGCTTTCATGCTATCCCCTCGGTACGTTCTTTTCGTCTCGTTTCCCACAATCCGTTCTCTTTGCTGTTAGGCTTCTTTCCTCACGCTATATACCTCCGTAGACGTCATCAAATCTCGTATCCAGTTGCGTCCTACACCGCCAACATCGCGCCCATGGACCTATATAAGCGGAGAACTTAGAGCAGTCGTCTCCGAGGGGGGGTTGTAAGTTTTATCGCAGTATATATGTTTGAAACGTGTGCTGACCGGATGGTCGTGTTCCTAGCAAGGGACTATTCAGGGGGTTGAGTCCGTCGTGTGAGATTCTTTCACACCCGTTCATGCTGAGGTCACTAACGCGATACTGTCGTCACAGTACTCCGAAGGTGGGATTTAAACCACTTTTAAGTGCTCTATGGGACTAGAGGTTATGGTATTCCGCACAGTATACCAGCTGCTGGAAGCACCTTCACAGTGTACGAAGTGACGCGGGGTACGTCACTCCTGGCTTGAATACCTGTGGGATAGGTAGTGACATGTTTTTTCGTTGGATCGGTCACTGGTTTCGCAGAGTTCTTGAGAGAGTCGACCGGTGCATGAGTCACAGAACATGGCGCGGTGAAGCAGATCTCGAGTCGGTGGATGTAAGGTACGCTGAACTCGAGTGTTGTATCCCTGAGAGACCTGGTCACCTCTGAACTTGAGTTAATCAATGTCCCCGTTGTCAACTATGTCAAGATCACATGACATCTAAGTCGCACGTTGATGACTGTGGCTTCCATTATTCCGGTTCAAGCCATTCGCAGCGGGTTCCAATACAATGCTTGGCAGGAGCACGAGTGTGCCCGTGATATTTCGCAAAGATATGGACGGCGTTGCTACGGCATAAACGTGGTCGATGGCACTCCTCACTTTCCTTCAGGTTAGAAGCAATGACGGTTTCACACGATTCCAGACACAACATCTGGCCTATTAATGCTCTTCAAAACGATTTCGTTATGAAGCTTCTTGGCCCGAAAGGTCAGTCAAACACTTATCCAAAACATCCCACCACTTATTGTACTCTTAGAATGTCGTGAGGCGGCTGGGGGAAACTGCTCATCCTTGAGCGCTTCCTGGTGTGCACGGGGAGCCAAAGAAACTAGCGCTAGTCAGTCTTATATAATGGGACCGCCTCGCGCGGCGTTTGGCCGCACACGACGCTTATCATCCGCTCGCGCGATCAGCAACAAACCGTGGGCTCGACCAACAAGTCTTTTGAATAACCCTTCTTCCAGTCCGTGTCTTACCATCCACGATGCCCTCCAGTAAAACACTCCACTCTTTTACATACACCGACTCAGGGGGACAAAACAAACTCGACCTGCGCACCGGCCCCTACTACAGCAGCAGGGAGGCAAGTGGAGTATGGGTCTTCAATGACGAGGCATGGAAAATATTCTCCAGCACAAATCAATGGGACCGCGTTTGCAATGACTATGAGAAAGCCACGCATCACCACTTGTCGATGCCGGAATTTCGACTTGTCCTGGGCACCGTTACTGATCACCGCGGATTGACCAGGGAAGGGTTCGCACTCGTCACAACATACATCAGTTCTCCAGCCAAAAATTTTGTTCTGAAACGCGATGTCAAAATGTTGAAAAAATTCATCCAGTCTATCGCGAACGATGCGATGCTCTTGCAGTACGTGGATCGGAAAATTACATCGAAAATTCCAGAGGACTGATTCTGGTCGAACTACCTACAGGATCGAACAAGCTGTCTTGATGGCCATACAGTTGGGACTTCAAGACCCGCAGGGGTTTATTAACGAATATCATTCCCCTGCAATCATGTTCATCGACATCCACTTCCACACCACGGCAGCCGCGTCACTTTCCCAGATTTATGATTCCGTCAGGAGTCAACGCGCAACCCTACAACAACAGTAGAAGTACTAAAGTAGTGGCATTGAGTGGGTTGGGCATGCTGGTACAGGCTGAGCATCATCCTTTCTTTCACCGTCATCCTCATATTAGCTCATAGGCCTTGGAGAAGCAAGCAAAAAATGAATGACCATATTGACGATACCCAGCTCACGGGACGGAAGAGGTTTGAAAGCCAATGTGTATCATTTGGATGGGACGTGTGACAGACACAGAGATGGGGGTGATGGTGGGAGGGAAAGATCTGAGCGTGTGGAGTGTAACTCGGCTGTTCTCGGATTGTAACTCGGCTGTTCTCGGATTGTAACAATGGCCATCTATTCATTATGGTAGTAATCTCTTGTGGTATGGATCTTTCATGATCACCGGGGATACACGCGTCGCTGACTTGGGCATTGGTGTCCTCCACCATCTCCGCGTGTTGGATTAGCAAGCGCACGCGCAGCCGCGACCGCCATCGCACCAAGGGCACGGGCAGTGGCGCAGGACACCGGTGTGCCACATTGCTCGCATATCGTGCAGTAGGGACATTCCATTTTTCTGCATCAGAAACGTTCCCTTTTTCGTAGCCATGTCACCTATAAACACGACTACTATACACGATCCTGAATTCACCCCACATCATATGATAGTCGTCCTTTTTTTTTTTCTTTGCTTATAAGATGTGCCGTTTCCTTCCTGAACACCTCAGTCCGTTGTCCTACACACGACTGAGGTGAGTACTCACACATTCATTATCCAATAGGTAAATAATCTTAGTCCATTGTCCTACACAGAACTGAGTCATAATGAAACTAAGGACTCAGTTGGGACAGAGAAACAACTAAGGATGCTGGGAAAATAGCAAATGATATAAAGTAGAAATAGATCTGTCATACTCTAATATGTTATTTAGACAACAGAGGATAGACACTGTCATAGTGAAATGGAGAGCTGTAATATATGAACATTGTACCATGGTTAATATCCTCTCAGCTGGAGTTCACTTGGTTGGTGTTACAATTATCCATTATTTTTCTCTTTCTTCTTACTAGCTTTGGACTTCACACATCTCTGAAACTTTCTTGTAACATTCTGGAACCTTTAGACTTCTTCTGTTCTGGAACCTTCTCTATGTCAGTGGATATTACTTATATCAGAATGGACAAGCATGCGCATAGCCAGGAACTCACAATACACTATACCTAACAGGTATGCATATGGACTCAACATCACCTGTTCAGGAGGTATCTTAGTTCCAAAGGACTTCTTTGCTACTATCTTGTGTATGTACTTTATCTCTTGTTCCTTTCTGTTTCAGCCTGGCAGTTTTAAGCCTGGCAGTTTTACAAATGCTGTCATTACCATAATCATAAGATACATTGGAGTTCATATATATAATGTATCTCTTAGTCTAGAGCACCTCAGTCCATTGTCTCACACATGACTAAGGTGAGCTTTCTTCTCTATGAACTACTCACTTTTACTTACTTGTGTATAGTTCTTCTTCAAATAGGTACATATGAATATAGTTCATTGTCTCACATACAACTAAGTTCTTCTTCAAATAGGTTATGAGCCCTGATTCCCCTGTGCACTAAGACATTTGCAGCTCACCACAATGATCACTGTTGTACCCATCTCTACTGACATGCTTTCCAATAATGTGCCAAAACTTGACATCAAAGGCATGAACTGGGCCATTTTTACTTTCCACTTCCAGGTTGCTGTTGAGGCCAAGGAGTTATGGGATCATTTTGATGGCACCACCATCAAACCCAGTCATGTGCCTCTGATAACTGTGAATTAGCAGAATAAAATGAATAAGTGGTTAAAGAATGAACAGATGGCAAAACATTTACTTACCCAGTGCATCCCTGACTCCACTGCTTTGCATGTTCAAAAGCAAATAAGTGTCACTGGAATGTGGGCTGAGATAATGAAGGAGTATACTAAGAAGGGAGCATATACACAGATGGACCTGCATACACAGTTTTTGGAGTTAAAACTCACCAAAGAAGATTGTTATAATTCATTTTTCATTTTCACATCATGTGACCCTGGGAACTCTCACCTTTTCACTTCATCACATTTTCACACCTTCACATTTTCACATTTCACATTCTAGAACATTCCAGACCATGACATTATTACCTGGCAGATACCATAAGGTACTGCTAAGGTACTTGCTTCTTTAATGCCATTGGACTGCTTACTGTAGCATACTTTGGGGCAGACCATAGTTACCTGGTTTATGCATACCTTTGTATTATATAAAAGGGCTGGCACAAGCTGGGTATTCCCCAGTCTTGCACACTTGAGCTTTATGCTTTATACAAGGCCTTGACTCTTCTCCTTTATTCCCTTTGCCTAGTTTTCTGTGGGCCTAGCCAAAACCATAGCTTTAGGAAAGGCATACACTGGTCAGACATGAAACACAAGAATAGGATAGCTGCTGCCATTTCAGAAATAATGTTCATCAATTTCTTGATGAGCTGCAAACCAAATGGGAAGAATTAGTGGCTGTTGGAGTTGTTATTGATGAAACAGATTACCAGTCTACCATTATCAAGTCTCTCCCAAATTCACTTGCCAATTTCACCTCAAGTCAACTCACCACAGCAAGGCTTTTTAGCTCCACCAAGACTCTCAACTCCAATACCCTTATCTCTGTAATTACCAAGGAAGTGGAGTACCAAAAGGTAAAGTATCCACATCAATTTGATGGCAAAGATCACAATAGAAATAAGGCTGTGGCTGTCAACTCATTAGTTAATTTTCACAGATGAGGAAGAGGGCAGCACACCACTAATGGTGGGTGCAGGAGCTTGAGGCAAAATCTGCCAAAATGCTGGGAGTGTGGCTCTACAGAGCATTTAGCAGCTTTTCACAAGAAGGATAGTGGTAAAAACAAACTTATCACAAGTCATATTGCTAATGTTGTGGATAAAGACACAGATTCTGAATATGGTGTTTTTGGTGTCCTGGATAACTCTAGTGATGAGATGTTGATTCCTAACTTACCATCTGTGGAGTCAGATGATGCAAAGAAAGACAAGGATATACCAGATTGGTGCTCAGTTACAGATAAAGACATTTTTGATAATGTCTGGGACCTGGAGGAGGCTAGAGCACTGCTAGTTGGGGATAAGGTGTCTGTTGATTGCACTACACCTGATGAAAACCATGAAGATGTTGCTATGAAAGCATACAATGAGTGTGCTTACCCCTGCCAAGTTGAACTATTTGATTCTGACTTGATGTGTCATATTTTCCCATATTGCAATCATTTTGAGAACTTCATGACTATCTCAAACAAGTTGTTCACTGCTGCAAACCATCAAAACTTTGTCATGACTGGAGTTGGTGACATGGTAATTGAGGTACCCAATAGGTATGACTCAATAAAATTACATCTCACTGAGGTTTTGTTTTCTGCCAAAGTTGGGTACATGCTTGTCTTAATCAGCTGTCTTAATGAGCTTGGACTCTTAACAATGTTTGCAGAAAGTTTCTGCACCATATGGGGATCAGATGGTGAAACAATTGGTCAGATCCCATGTATCTCCAAGGGCTTATATTGTGTTGTACATGACCATGACATTGCCACTGCTGCCCACAAGACCATGATGGTTATGCAATTGCACCATTATTTTGGGCATATTGCCCCTGTTATGATGTGTTTTTTCATTTTCTGATCATGTGACCTTATCTTATTTTCCTCACATGGTTATCTAATCTTTTATCTTATCAGGGCACATGACAGATCACATAATCCAGGGCATAGGGTTAGCCTCATGTTTAAAGGATCCTGCACTTCTTTTCATTTCCATCTCTTTTCTTTCATTACAGAAGCTGGACCCTTGATGGTTCCCAAGAAGGCTTCTCTTCTTTTTGATCCCTGTGCCACATGTATGGGAATATTTCCATCAGGGATGTGGTCCATGCACAGGATGTTGTAGTATAAATACTATAGCCATAGTGTCTCAAGACTCCAGTCTTGAGCACTTGTATATACTTGTGTTAACTTGAGACTACTTCTTGCTTCATTATCCTTTTCTTGTGAGCCTGTGGCACTGTGATCTCATGGTGCATAACAGCCCCCTCCATTGCTCAGAGTCTGGTAGACAAGGGATTGGTTAGCAGATTAAAATTTGATACATTGAAGAACAAAGGTACCTTCTGTGAGTTGTGTATATATGCTAAGGTGACATAAAAGCCTATTGTGAAAGTTTGCAAGGGGGAGCACACAGCTGTGGTTGGCACACTTGTATGGTCAGATATCTGGGAGCCAGCACCTATTGTGACCTTAGGTGATCACTGTTATTATGTGATGTTTACCAATGATTACTCAAGAATTACTTATCTATACACCTTCTGCCAGAAGAGTCAGACCTTCAAAGCCTACTGGTTTTTCAAGGCTTGGCTCAATTGGCAGCTTGCTGCAAAGGTAAAACTACTCCACTTGGACTATGGCAGTAAATACCAAGGGTGTTACGACTCTGAGAATCAGAGACTACACCTAGACGATGATACGAGGGGGAGGAACACTGAAAGGGAAAACTACTTGAGGATCTGGAGGGGACAACCGAGTGGTTGCTGCAACGTAGTAACTGCGAGGAGGACCCGGAAGAGACTCTTGCTCTTGACTTCTAGAAACTGCCTGCCACTGAAGGGCCTGATTCTCTGAGAAGGGCTATCTTGTCGACGACCTAAAGCTGCAACTTGCCAACTACAAAGTGATAAAGTCTGAAGAGACTTTACCACCAGTAGCCAGCCTTTATATACTATCGTAAGTGGTGCACGGACCATGTACATCCGTGTCTACCCTAGAGTAGTACAGTAAGCTGGCC